>VZSE01010760.1:153831-257784 GCA_013398275.1 Promerops cafer | reverse complement strand
CAACCACCACATCTCCCACCACCTTTTTAAACTAAAGGAGTTTAATTTATTCAGACTAGATACAAGAAAGAAATTTTTTACAATGGTGGTGGTGAAACACTGGAACAGGTTGCCCAGAGAGATGGTAAATATCCCATCCCTGGAAACATTCATGGTTAAGTTCGACAGGGCTCTGAGAACCTGATTTAGCTGAAGATGTCATGGCTCATTCCAGAGGGCTGGACAAGATGGCCTTTAAAGGTCCCTTCCAACCCAGACTATTCTATGATTCTATCAATTTATGACTCCATGATTCTATAGTTCTTTTAATAAAGAGATTTTCATCATCTTGGTTTTAGATCCTCTGTTTTCCTCTATTGTCTCCTCACCAAAGTATAAATTTGGACTAATTCTCAGTATTGAATAGATAACTGTTCTGAATCAATACTTACTTAAATGAAACTATTAAAAGTGGTTTGAATCCAAACGACAATCCCACCTCTTGTAAACAAAGCTTTTATTTGTAACTAGAATATCAAATGCAGATGTACAGAATTTACAATTAATTGGTTTTATATGTAACCAAACAAAGCACTCTATTCTACTCCCCCCCCCCACCAATAGAACAATTTGCACTTTACATTCAAGCCCTGGCCTATTGCTAGAGGCCTGTGGGCTCTCTTTGCAAATCCAGCTCACCTGTGTTATATTACAGAATTCTACTGGGTAACCTTTGGCATAGGATATCAGCTGATTTTTAAACAGATCAAGTAATCTCCTTCTTCTTAACCTGTTTAGAATAAAACCTCAGGTTCTTATTCTCCAGCATAGCAACTGAATGATAATAAGGAAACAGTCCAAAACTGGCCGTTGAATATCTTCACTAAGAACATTTTTATTGTTTCTTTTGGTGTTTTGGGGTTTGGGTTTTTTGGTTGGTTGATTGGTTGGGTTTTTTCCTCTTCTTTTTCAAGTTAAGTTTTCATTTTTGGTTCTTAAAAGGTAGATATGGGGTGACTTTTCAGCTATATAATGCTCTGATTTGCTGGTTTGGGGAGCCAAATTGCTGTGAAAAAAAACCAGTAGCCTTAGAAATACCGCTGTCTGTGCAACACTTTCTGAATAAGAAATTGGTGAGCTGTTTCTAAATCTGAAACTATGTTAATGAATTGCCTGTGATTCTTACAGACCAATGGAAAAACCTTAAGGGTGAAGTCTGGCTTTTACTCATGTGTGTAACCCCCACACAATATTTGCTACTACTGGATCTGTAGCTACATTTCCCCAAATTCCTCTATTTTTCCTCAAACACACTGAAACCAATTATTGTGGAAGAACTCAAATTCCTCCGAGTTAGTTATCTGGAGTTAATTACCTGATCATGTCTGAACTTGTATCACAGACATTCAATGCCAAATCACCCCATTTACAGTAGTGAAGCATAGCAGGGAACTCTTTCATTTAAAAGCTTCTCAAAAATAATACTCAGAATTCTTCAGAACACTAAGGGAATGCTAGCAGGATTTTCATTTGAGGTTAGCCTAGGCAGCCAAATTATTATTTATAATAATTATTTTAAAGCATCTACAAGATAAGGTCCTGACAGAAGAAAGCTTTTAGAAGTCAATTACTCTTATTTTTTGGACAAAGCAAAAACATAAGGGTCTCTGTTTTCCCTGAGAAGGACTTTATATGACATGGCTATGGAATAGCTGCTGGAAATAGTTGGCACATCAGGCATTGAAGAACAGAAGGGCAAAAAGAAAGAAAGAACTGAACTTCTGAGAAGTAAAAACTCTTTAAAGAAAGTCTCAATTTTTATGGGTATGTCACTCTATTCCACACTGATATTATGTTCAGTTTCACATGATTAAGATTAGGAAAACAAAGGAAAGTAAGTCAGTAGAAGAAAACAATGAAATATAGATAAAACTGGAGGAGAGTAGATGTAAAATTTTAAATTATTTCTGTTGGCATGAAAAACAGTTTGTAAGGTAAACCAAAATTATTCCAAGGAAAACAGAGACAACCTGGTTTGAAATCCATTGTTAAAACAAATCTCAGTCAATCACATAATTAGTTCTATCTTTGCAATGTGCCAGTTGCAAATGACAACAACTGGAATCAATAGATTATAATTTGTAATCTCTTTGAAGTCTCAAAATTTGGTGATAGGCAAAATATCAATGAAGCTAACAATTGTTGGGTAAAACATGATTAATATTCTGCTCCATGAATATTCTGCTCAATTTTCTTTCTTCAAAGAAGGAGACACCATTTCAATCAAATCACAGTTTTGTCCTTCCGAGAGCAAAATAAATCACTAATATGTGCAGATGTTCAGAGAAATCTTTGAGCAAATTTATTCACTTATACACATTTGAAACTTTAAATACTGTGCTTTAGTAGTCATAATAGACATTCCTGTTTTAACATATTTTCTATTAGGTTTTTTTATACAATATTGTGTAGTAGTAGAATGCTTTGCAAATTAGTGTAACTGCATTAAGATCAATGGAAAACTGAATATGATAAACTAGGAAACTTGCTTAATTTCCCTATAATATGAAGAACTTAAAGGATCAAGTATGTATTTAGGTCTTATCTAAACACATGAAAAATGTCTTTGTTAGTACATATGTGATAAAACAGTACTTGAAACTTTGATCTGTACAATAAATTGAATTTTCATTAATCAAGTATAATGTTCTTTATTAATGTTTATTAATATGTAGTGCTACAGTATCTTTTGCAGCCCATTTTTTTTCTTTTTGTTTTCTTTTTTAATAATGGACCTTATAAATAGCAACTTCCATTATCTCCAGTTTTTTGCTCAGAATTTCTTTTTCCCGCTTTTTTTTTCTGAGATTTTTTTGGGCCTCTGATGTATTTCCAGCAATGGAAAACGTTACCCAGTAAGGAACTCTGCTGACAATTATATTAAGATTGAGAGCAGTCTCTAAAGTCTACAGGTGATTCTTCAAAAATTTATTTCTACAACTAGCCTGTAGATTTATTCAATTTACTGAAAATGAGACTTGCTGGGGACAAGCAAACAGCCACATCAAAAGTTAATTTGAGAATTGTTGGAATAGAAGTACTCAGTGTTCAGTACTGTCAAGGTACCCTTCTCTTTATCAGTTTATCCAGAGATTAGCAGAGACAGCTGTACATAATGTCATATTTTAAAGCCTTCATGTGAAATCTGCATGTATTTCTGGAAGATATTCCTCATCCAAGTACAAACTATCATGCACAGCAAAGTTTTGTGAAATATATTAGACAACTGCAAAACTCCACCTGATTGTAACTGCCCAGGTCAAGAGTCCACCACCTCATCCAAAAATGAAAAAAATTAGTAACATTCTTCTCCTTTTTTTTCTGATTATTCATATGTATTATGCCCCCCAAAAAAATTGTTTAATTATAGAATCATTGTTTTATTGCAGAAGTTGAAGTCAAAAATTACTTATTAGGTCCATAGTAAGGCACCTGCCCTTTTAATGTCCAGGGTGGCCACAGCCCAGCAGCTGTGTTGAAAAGGTGATTGTGAAAGCCAGCAAGTAGGAGGGTATGCAAAAAAAAAAAAAATAGGGAAAGAGAACACCCTAAAATACTGGCTGATGCTTGTAGGAATGATTGTATGCAGTGGCTAGAAGTTTTAGCTTTTGAAGACTAAAAGAGGTGAGTGTCATGAAATATCTTTGGTAGTTTGATGTAGGATATACAGAGGTATTTTCATCAGATCTTAGCATCTGTGTAATCTATCTTATCTATCATCGTTGCAGTAGGTTCTAGGATTTTTCTCTCCTATGGGCTTTTGCCTAAGAAGCATACCTATGGATCAGTTTGGTTTTTGGTTGGGTTTTTCTTTCAATGTCAATTTGAATATAAATATGCTGGAACGTGCTATCTCAAAAATGTTGTATTTTTCATTCTTTTAATTCAGTAAAGTAGTGCACATTAATGCTTTTGGCTGCTGTATAAACTATGGATAAACTACTAAACTATTTTAGGTTCATTTTTAAGTTAAATGCTGAAAGTTCAACAGATTAGGAAGCAGGAAAGACCTAAAATAAATAAAAGTAACTTTACTGCAGAAAGTGCTGACGAAGCTAAACTATTATTAACAGAGTTTTGTTCTGGAGCAGATTGATCCTACCAGGTCACTTGAAAGGCTTGACTGTTGAAACAGTTTTACAACAAAACTTATAATAACAACAAGGTAGCAGGTACGGGCCATTTATTTAAGGGTTGGACTCGCTGCTCTTTGTGGGTCCCTTCCATCTCAGAATATTATGTAGTTCTGTGATTTTTTTTTTTTATTTTTTATTTTTTTTGTCTCAGTAAATAGGCATATGGTGCATTGCTGATTACTGTTTTGCCTAGCAGGATTCCCCCTTCAGGCTGGATCTCAGCAAAATGTGTAGCATGGAATTAAGAAAAAAACATGGGAAAAGATGGTATGAAACAAATTATGATTGAGTACTACTTATGTTTTATTTGGAGTTTACTATTTTCAGCGTCTGTAGAAAACTACACAGACTGCTATAGCCCCTATTGTGGAATATCTCAAACGTATCATTTGCTCATGGAAATTAGGCACTGCCTTTACCCACCTGGTTCTGCAAACTATTTACTCTAGACATACAATTTATGCAACACGATCAGAGAATAACCAAAGTAGTATTGGAGGTGTTTTGTGTAGTTTGGTCTTTCAAGCCATCAACTCCCCTGTAACCATAGCAATAATGCCATGTAAGGCCAGGAGGACCCATGCAACCATACCAGAAATGCTAGAATTGGTGTCAGAAGTAACAGAATGGGTATCAGAATATCAGAAATAACAGAATAGATATGGATGTAGCAAACAAAACTGAGACCAAGGTGGTGGTGGTAAACTGAAAGGGCTGTTTACTGGGATGCAATTGTGGTAGAGAAAAACAGAGAAGAGTTGGAGAAATTTTAAAGTTGATAAAAAAGATTGCTATTATTTGACCAGAGCTGTCTGTGGTAACCTATTGGTTCAGCCATGAGCACCACAGTCTAGTCAGGAAAATAACCCAAACATGTTGTTCTGACAATATCAACCATGTTTTTGTAGTAGTTAATGACTGTGAAATTAGGAGTATGCTTTCTTAGTGCTAAAACACTCAGTTCAATGGAATTAAACATCCTGGAGTAAGACTGTCAGTGCCTGCTTCAAACCTGATAGTATTTGCATATTTAAATTTTAAAAAACTCCAGACAACCAAAAAGCAATGTTTTCTTGTTTGCTAAAGTATGATGCTGCAAGTATATTTTGTCCAATACAGACAGCAGCTGCAAATCAAAGTAGTTTGCTCACTGATTTTATGTAGTCAGGTAAAAGCGAAATATTAATGAGATAATTGCTTCAAATTCCTCAAGCTCTAGAGACCACATTTTTTTCCTGTAGTCCGTATATGTTTGCATTGTATGCTTTTTGGTTTTGATTTGCCTCTGCTATGTACTTGGGATGCTTGGAAGTCATGGTTAAGACTAATGAAAAGAAGATGGGTAACCATGGCTGGTATTACAGGCTTTTAGCAGTGCACAGTTTGCCCTCTTGTTTCTTTTTATCTTTTCCTAAGCATTTCCTACTGCAATAAATGTATCCTCACCTGTGATCCATTTAAAAGAATTCAAGCTCAGCAGAACAGGCTGTCAACCAGTCACTCATTTTGGAAAGTAAAATGTTTTTGAGTTTACTTTTCCAAATGGAGTCTTAAGGAATGTAAAATAGGGTAATTTCTCAGAGTAATTCAGTGATACAATGCACTGCCTCCATAAATCAGACTTTAACAGCTGAAACAACACAAACAGTAAAAAATGAAAGAAAAAACCCAAGGAAGAAAAGAAAATAGCCAAACAAAATTTTGACAACCCCTGATATTGTGGCATTTTGCCTCAGGCTGTTGTAAATTGTATTGTATAGGTAGAATCTCACTAAACCCAAAGTACATAAAAAATTCTTCTAGAACAAATATTACCATTCTTTCATTTCATGTAAGTATTCCTCTATATATAAAACACATAAAAAAAGTGAAAACTGAAAGTTTTGAATATATTTATTGGTGGATTTAAGCTTTCAGAACAAAATTATTTTAAATTTAGGTCAAATTTGCTCAAGAATGTCATTAAAAAAGAAAAAATAATCCATTCAATTAGAAAGCATAAATAAACACATCCAACTCAATTCTTTCATCAGAAACACAGAGCTTCTGGAAACATTTTTTCTGACTGTTCTCTATATTAATATTACCTGAAGTTGGTAAAAGTAAAGAAAAATGTTCATGGTTCTGATGGAGAGAGGAGCTCTCTCTTCTTCCTCACTGATGGTAGCTGAGTTCTACCAACACTGGGGAAAAAAAAAAATCAAAAATACATATCAAAGGATTTTCTACTGAGACAAGCGTTTCCCTAAAGAAGTATTACCTTAGCATTCCAGAGGTATCAGAGACATAACTCATGAGATGAAACAATACTCCCTGTGCTAATGCTGTGGAAGCCATAAGGCTGACTGTGTGACCCACCAGTCTTTGTTTCTCTCAGCTCAGACTGAGACTGCATGGAAGTCATTCCAAACCCTTCCCCTTGCTCAGTGCAGCACAGCAATAGAAAGCACTCAGCTCTTCTCTTGCAGATCCAGTCTGGGGCCTGAATTCGGAACAATCAGGGGATTTTCTTTGTTCCAACAACTCAAGTGTCTTTTTGAGGTCAGTGCATTTTCTTTCATTGACCTGGCAACCATGTTTGAACCACTGGTGTGACACTCTAGGAACAAGAACAGTATTCAGTGAGGAAAAATTCTCTTCTAACTCTTGAAGGATGATATAACTTGTTGAATAAATAAAATCCCTGATCTGTACATGAGGGCTGCGCTTGCTAACTGTGACAGGAGGAAAAAAAAAGAAGAGCTACTGGTTTCAGTTTCCCAAAATAAATACTGGGTTTTTTTCTTTAGTAGAAGCTGCAGGAAAAGAACAAAGGAGCTAAAGATCATAAGACAGGTCACAGCATACTCTGAGACACAAGCTATTGAAAACAATTTTTTCTTTCCGCAGTTTTTCCAGGTCATTCTCCCTTCACTCATTATAAGTAGTCCCATTTACATGAAAATAGGATCTTGGTTTCTCAGGAGTTTATCTGCTCTTTATAATTATCCTCTTGAAGTCATAATACTGGTTTCTGTGGTAATTATGTTTTCCATAAGTTTTCAGTGGTTCTTTCAAGGTGAACATGCTCTAGGCTGTAATCCAATAATAGCATTTCAATAGCGTCATTAAGACCAAGTTTTACCAATATAGGAGCCTAAAATGCTGTCTAAAGATATATGAGTCTATTATTACATCCACATGTAGACAACAATAAGTTAACTTTTCTTAATTGCTGATTTTGGCAGCTCACTTATGTCAGAAGCTTAGCATTCCTGAAAATCCCATTACTTACCAATGTTTCTAAATCTAGATTTTTTTTTTTTATAAATTTTGACCTACTTAAATAGAAGCTGTAACAAGGCTGCTCAACTGTAAGTGAAAGCCAGAGCACAATGGTGCAAATTAATCTATTTATTCCAGAAATAAAAAGGTCATGCTAGCCTCATTTTGAAAGTACTGATCATCTTATTTATCATTACATGATTGTAAGCTGAACACAAAATTTCAGCTATTTGATCCTTTGTATCATAGTCTCACTGAGTTTTGGTGATTCTCTTTCCATTTATTCCCGTACAGACGGAATCTATGACACTCCTACCCAACAAGAAAAGGTTTATGGACCATATAGATATGGCAGACTATTTCCTAGTTCAAAAGACTAATCAAAAGATATTACTTCATATACCTCTACCTTAATCGCCTATGCCTAAATGAATTTTTAATTTTTGTAAATGGAAAAATAGCACAATGTGATAGATTTTTGGGTTTCAAATACCTGTCTCTGTTGAAAGTAGTATGCATTCAAGGCATATGTAAACAACTTGTCAGTTGTTAATATTTCTCATTCAAATGCAGGATTTACAGTAATCTTCACATATACATAGAAATAAGACAAGAAAGACCAAGGCCCATCTGGAATTACATCTAGCCAAGAATGTAAAGGACAACAAAAACACCTTCTTCAAATACATCAACAACAAAAAGGAAAACTAAGGAATATGTGGGCCTGATACTAAATGGAAGGGAGGCCCTGGTAACAGAGGACATGGGAAGGCAGGGTTAACAAACACCTTATTTCCATTGGTCATCACTGACAAGATCAGCCCTCGTGAATCTTTGATCAACAAGGCCAAGTGCAAGTCCTGCACCACAGAACAATCCCAAGCACAAATACGGACCGGGCCGAGAATTGATTGAGAGCAGCCCTGAGGAGCGGGACTTGGGGTTGTTGGTTGACAAGAAGTTCAACATGACTCAGTAACGTGCATCCACAGCCCAGAAATACAGCATATTTTTCTTGTCCAAGCCACACAAATCAATTAAACAGGGGTGACACGGCAGCCTGCTTCCCGGCTAGCCACATGGATGGTTGGAACACGCAGGCTGCGTGCCAAGTGTGGGGACTGACAGCTGGGATAGCTGCAGACTGTCAGTCCTACCGTGGGTCGGAACCACAGGAGCAGTCGCAGTTGGAGAGGAAACAAAGGAAGCGAGAAGGCTGCTGCTGTGAGGTTCCTGGTCAGGATTTTATTGGAAGGTCGAGGGTGAAGAAGACGCTGCAGGAGGGTTCAGGGACCAGAACAGCCCTGAACACCTCCGTGCAAGGGTTTTTAAAGGGGGTGGAATCAGGGGGTGGGTACAATTCCTAATCCAATGGAACACATCCATGGGAGGAGAAAGAGGAGGAGCTCATAACACGGGGACCAATGAGAAATTGAGGGGAGGAGAAAGGGGTCACATTTACCAATGAGGCACCGAGTAGCGGGGAACATTCTGGGAAAAGGGGAGGGGTTACAACTTATGGACAGGTCGGGGAGGGAAGGGCTACAATGATTTAGAGGGAGCATTCGGGAACAAAAGGTGGGGTTACAATAATTGACAGGAAAAGGGGTGGGTACAATAAACAAAGGGAACAAACCATTTTAAACTTTAGGGGGGAAACAAACGCAATACAACACAAGGGTACTTGCTGTAATGCATTTTCTCTCTGAGAGTTTCTGCCCTCACCTAGATGAGATGAGATGAGATGTTGAAAGAGAACTGCCACGGGTTATGATAAGCCCTATTCAATGTGTTTTCTGGTTACATTGTCCACATTTTTGGCAGGCAATCTAGGCAAAACCTATTATGGTGCAGAGCAATGTATGGTCTGCACAGGTATTGCAATAAGAGAGCAGACATTGCAGCAATCAGCCTCTATGTTCAGTGTTACATTAGTAAACCACCACAGCTGCACCTAGTTTCACTAGTAAATATGCACCTTGGCCATAAGGAAGATCTCATGTCTGAAACTGCAGATGTGTACAGAAAATGTTGTTGTTAAAACACAAGATTCCTGAAAAAGCAAAATCACCCTAGGATGAGGAAGGGATGGAAGAAAATATGTAGAGTACATTGTGTATTTCCCCATATGGAGTCAGGGTATCACTAAAGTCTGTAAAAAGATGCAGCAGTTATTTTGACTCAGGAGGTATGGTGGTTTTTTTTGGACAGAACTTAGATTTCATTCAGCCTAATCCTCAAATTTATCAAGGCCCCTTTGAACTGAAGGGTCAGACACCTTTTACATTAGAGTTATCTACAAATTTTCACCAAAAGTATTGTGTGTGATCACCCAGACCACCTTCAAAGATGTTGAGTATTGTGGTTCTTGGCTCTAATTATTCAAGTACTTCTTGAATATTCTTCCCAGGTCACCAGATGAACACCCAACTTTTGATTACGGCTGGTTGAGCGTGGCAGTGCAGCCAGCTTTCAGCTTACAAACCTGTCAGCTCATCCAATGCATACATCCAGTTTTCAAATAATNTTTGGGTTTCAAATACCTGTCTCTGTTGAAAGTAGTATGCATTCAAGGCATATGTAAACAACTTGTCAGTTGTTAATATTTCTCATTCAAATGCAGGATTTACAGTAATCTTCACATATACATAGAAATAAGACAAGAAAGACCAAGGCCCATCTGGAATTACATCTAGCCAAGAATGTAAAGGACAACAAAAACACCTTCTTCAAATACATCAACAACAAAAAGGAAAACTAAGGAATATGTGGGCCTGATACTAAATGGAAGGGAGGCCCTGGTAACAGAGGACATGGGAAGGCAGGGTTAACAAACACCTTATTTCCATTGGTCATCACTGACAAGATCAGCCCTCGTGAATCTTTGATCAACAAGGCCAAGTGCAAGTCCTGCACCACAGAACAATCCCAAGCACAAATACGGACCGGGCCGAGAATTGATTGAGAGCAGCCGTGAGGAGCGGGACTTGGGGTTGTTGGTTGACAAGAAGTTCAACATGACTCAGTAACGTGCATCCACAGCCCAGAAAGACAGCATTTTTTTCTTGTCCAAGCCACACAAATCAATTAAACAGGGGTGACACGGCAGCCTGCTTCCCGGCTAGCCACATGGATGGTTGGAACACGCAGGCTGCGTGCCAAGTGTGGGGACTGACAGCTGGGATAGCTGCAGACTGTCAGTCCTACCGTGGGTCGGAACCACAGGAGCAGTCGCAGTTGGAGAGGAAGCAAAGGAAGCGAGAAGGCTGCTGCTGTGAGGTTCCTGGTCAGGATTTTATTGGAAGGTCGAGGGTGAAGAAGACGCTGCAGGAGGGTTCAGGGACCAGAACAGCCCTGAACACCTCCGTGCAAGGGTTTTTAAAGGGGGTGGAATCAGGGGGTGGGTACAATTCCTAATCCAATGGGACACATTCATGGGAGGAGAAAGAGGAGGAGCTCATAACATGGGGACCAATGAGAAATTGAGGGGAGGAGAAAGGGGTCACATTTACCAATGAGGCACCGAGTAGCGGGGAACATTCTGGGAAAAGGGGAGGGGTTACAACTTATGGACAGGTCGGGGAGGGAAGGGCTACAATGATTTAGAGGGAGCATTCGGGAACAAAAGGTGGGGTTACAATAATTGACAGGAAAAGGGGTGGGTACAATAAACAAAGGGAACAAACCATTTTAAACTTTAGGGGGGAAACAAACACAATACAACACAAGGGTACTTGCTGTAATGCATTTTCTCTCTGAGAGTTTCTGCCCTCACCTAGATGAGATGAGATGAGATGTTGAAAGAGAACTGCCACGGGTTATGATAAGCCCTATTCAATGTGTTTTCTGGTTACATTGTCCACATTTTTGGCAGGCAATCTAGGCAAAACCTATTATGGTGCAGAGCAATGTATGGTCTGCACAGGTATTGCAATAAGAGAGCAGACGTTGCAGCAATCAGCCTCTATGTTCAGTGTTACATTAGTAAACCACCACAGCTGCACCTAGTTTCACTAGTAAATATGCACCTTGGCCATAAGGAAGATCTCATGTCTGAAACTGCAGATGTGTACAGAAAATGTTGTTGTTAAAACACAAGATTCCTGAAAAAGCAAAATCACCCTAGGATGAGGAAGGGATGGAAGAAAATATGTAGAGTACATTGTGTATTTCCCCATATGGAGTCAGGGTATCACTAAAGTCTGTAAAAAGATGCAGCAGTTATTTTGACTCAGGAGGTATGGTGGTTTTTTTTGGACAGAACTTAGATTTCATTCAGCCTAATCCTCAAATTTATCAAGGCCCCTTTGAACTGAAGGGTCAGACACCTTTTACATTAGAGTTATCTACAAATTTTCACCAAAAGTATTGTGTGTGATCACCCAGACCACCTTCAAAGATGTTGAGTATTGTGGTTCTTGGCTCTAATTATTCAAGTACTTCTTGAATATTCTTCCCAGGTCACCAGATGAACACCCAACTTTTGATTACGGCTGGTTGAGCGTGGCAGTGCAGCCAGCTTTCAGCTTACAAACCTGTCAGCTCATCCAATGCATACATCCAGTTTTCAAATAATGGCATGGAGGGAGATGGTGTGAAAGCCCTTGGGGACCACCACTCATCCTTCATCCACCCAGACAGTCAACCATCCTTGATGGTTACTTTTGATTATCATCTTATGCTTCATTTACTTGGGAATGGATTCCAAGAAGACAGGCCGCTTGGTCTTTCCTGGGAGTGAAGTGAAATGTATCAACTTGTATTTCCTTATCATCCATTTCTAAGATAGATACAGTAGCATTTCCAGCTACCAGACCTCTTCTAAATATCAGAGTGCTCCATACATAGTAATGACATTCTCACAATTACATTGTCCATCTCTTTCCACAGTCTCAGGTGAATCCCATTTGGTACCTGGCATCTAAATATGTCCAGCTTGTTTACAGGTGTAGAGGAGTGCTAGAACTGTAGCAAGGTTGGCGCTTCAAGTCATGGTGAGGCATGGATCCAAGGCTAGTCTAAAATTATTGGGGTTTTTACCTGCATAAAAGGCGTGTATAGGTAAAAGGGTGTTCTTGCGCTACTTAAAGACAGTATAAGAAAAAATTACTGCAGAATGTTGTGCCTTTTATAGGCTCAGCATTTAAATTATTCATCTGTATTGAATGTACAGTGTAAATGATCAAAGGTGTACTGAGCATTTTTTTAATGCAATATTATTCACAACCTTTCAGCAACTTACACAGGATAGTTTTGAAGCTTTCAAGTGAGTACCTGTAGTTTTCTTGTACTAATCCCTTGAAGCCTACATTCTTCTGTTCATCTTTTGCTGCTGACCATTTGCTCTTTTATCAAAGCTTATCCTTTGGGCTAGAGTCATAGCTAATAAAAATGAAGTCTCCAATTTGTGCAAATTGAAGATCTGTTCCACAGTGTGATCATACAGATATTTCTTGACTAGAGATGCAATCTGTCTGTGATCAGTAACACTAAAATCATATAACACTTACTTCAGATCACAGATCACAAAATCTCTTATTGCACTTTAAAATTGTCTTTTAATTACCCAAAGACTCTTCACAATGACTTTGTTTTTTGATAAGATTTTTATCTCTAAAGGCATACAGTCTTCCACATTACTCATCGTCCTATAGGTTAAAGTTCCAGCCTTCATTTTCTGGGTACTTTACTCACCTCACTACATTAAGAAATGGTTTTTATGAATGAAGCTTTATCCTTTTGTAAGCACAAACAAGGGGCTTGCATTTCAGTAGGTCTATAGGTCTTTAGCCAACCCAAAACATGAAAGACAAAAAAAACAAACCCAAACCCAAAGCCCCCAAATCCCCCCAAAACAGGAAGATGAAAATCAGTAAAATTGAAGTGAACAAAAAGATGGTTTGGCCTCTTTTTCAAAAATTGTTTCTATTTGTTTGAAATAAGTGGTATATAAGCCATTTTCTTGGTCTGAAGAAAGAAAGAGCCCATTGCATTCATGGTTATGCTTTTTGCATTGTGTTTGCATTCTTTGCTGTGCAATGAAGAGCAATGAAAAGGAGCTGGACTATGAGTTACTGTGAACCCACACACCCCAACAATGGAATACGGTTCAGAGAAGATGGGTTCCTGAACCTCGAGGAAAAGTAGAGGAAGTAACCTCAGCTGCTGGAAAGAAAACTCAACACAAAGGGGATCTGAGCTAGCCAGAGCAGTATGGGGAAAGTGTACGTGTGGCTGAGTCCAATACAGAGTACAAAAACAGAGCAACAAACAAAATGAACTTTGAAGAGAGCAAGAGTCTTGAATTCGCTCAACCCAAATATTCTTTCCCCCGACTGTGGATGCTCGGCATCATGAGAGTTGGCATATAGAGACCAGTAACAGTAATCATCTTTGTGTTCTGATTCAGCTGTGTATTGCAATTGCTATATAATTCTTGTGTTGTGATTTCTGTACATTGATGGTTTCTGCTGTGAGAAGAATGAAAAAGGATAGAGCACAGTGCCACGACATGGAGAAACGTCTGGTTTTAATAACTATTTATTATCCGGTTATCTTTTACATCATTGTCCCTGTCACTGAAACCCTAGGGAGACACAGCAGTCCAAGTTTACATGATTTCTGTGAAGTCATAATTTCACTTCTAAACCAAGAATTCAGCATCATGTGCTGACATGTTTCTTTACCCTAGATGTCCTAATCTTACAGATCAACTACCTTTCATATTTATGCTAATGTACTGTTAGATAAGCTACCGTTGCAGGAGCACATACTGTGTATTGAAATTCTTGAAGAATAAATTGGTCACTGAACATTTCTTAGTGTTTGGCAAAGGTCTGAGATTTAAAGGTCAGGAAGGTTAACATTTGTAGTGACCTTTGTAAACACAGCACTACAGATGAAACAGTTTGCACTGCTGCCAAACATATAAAACCACTGCAGCTCTAGCTCATATTCCAATAATCTTAAAAATAATCTTAAAAATAATCTTAATTACCATAAAATGGTATGTCTGAAAGTATTAAAATATAGTTTGTTTCTTTCAGATTAATAAAACCTATCTGGTCTTGTGGTTCAATGTATATTGGAGCTATCAGTTATATGCTTTCCCTTGAAGTTCATGAGACATTAACTTTCTCTTCTTTTCTGAAATCTAGAAACCTTTGTGAGGTGCTTAGAAATCTTTACAGAAAAAAAAATCAAAACATTCCTAAATTTGAAGCACCTCTATAGTCAAGTATCCTTTAGCAGTGGCACATTTAAATAGTTCATTAGGTCTTGAAAGCCTAATGTCTGCATAAAATAAAGAAGGCACACAGGATCCTGGAGGCTTGTCTGAATATCCAATTACATAAACAAGCTGTAAAATCTCTTCTCTTTTTAAACCATTCATTGGTTGATTTCTGAATGTATATAATTTATTTTTAAACTTTAAGGATGATGTTGATACTCCTGCAAACAATTTTTTAGTTGCCAATGTAAAATCCTACTGAGGGGAAAATGAAATCTATCAAATCCTTTGGGGAATATATATGTCTTGAAAACAAGTGGGGAAACTATTTCATCAATTTATTGCAGTGCAGAAAGTGGTATAAAAATTAACCAGAAGAGTTCAAAACTCTAAAATTCAAACTATCTTATGTGAATCAGTCATTAATAATTACCAGCTTTTGAAAAATACAGCTCCCATGAATATCTAAGTGTGAATTTTAACTTTGAATTAAAATTCAGGTACATATTGCTATGTTTATATTAAATTCATAGGGATGTCAGAACAAGCAGACAATTATGATCAGATGAAGTTTTTCAGTACTGAATAATAGAAGTAGTTCCCAGCATGAGAGAGAGCTTTCACCTCTCTTGCTCATCACTTGCCATTGGCTTATGCCTGATATTATCACATCAGTCTGCAGTGGAACCAAACGTAAGGTGACACAATGCAGTGGAAGAATCATGTTGAACAGGAATAGAATAAAGCTGTATTTTTTCCTAAAAGAAGAGGAAGTCCCATGAATTGTGATAATAACTGACTATGGACTGACTATGCCTAGTAGATAATTGTTCTTAATTGGTCTATTCTCTTTAATGGCAAGGTCATATAGACACAGATTTTCATAAGGCTTATGCTTGGGTATTTGGGTATCTGAATTCTTATAATTTGCAGATAAGTAGAACTCTGTTCTTGAAAATCCCCAGTGTTCACACAATATAGACATAAATAAGAAAACAATCTTGCATAAAATTTACACATAAAGCCCAAAATGTGTCTGCAGAATAATTTTCTCCCTAACCACCTAGTAATCAGAAACAAAAACAAATATGAAAATTTTTAAATGAAAAATGAAGTCCAGAGACTTGGACCATTCTATGGTTTCCATTCAACACCTTAGGCTGTCCACATTCACCAAAAGAACAATAGCAGCCATGGTACATCTGATACCTCTTACAAATGAGACACAGTCTGGTCTTTTCCATATGAATAACACTTTTCTGTGCTGCACTGTATCGCTTCCATGTGTTACCTGTAGATCAAAACCATTAAATCACAGGAACAGCCAACCCCAAGAATATAATTACAGACCCCTTTAACTTCAATTTTATCAAGTAAACACTTACAGGAGAACAACCATAGGGGGTCAGACTAGACATTTTTGAAGTCTAGCTTGAATGAATCCTACATCTGAATATGGTGAATAGTTTGGAAAAGCTTTGAATTAATGATTCATTTTATCTATCTGAGGTGTTGGAGGCTATAGTTTTACACTGTAAAGAAGTTGATGGCAGTACTGAACAAAGATATTTCCAACCTGTCTCTTTCCAGCACTGTGCTGTAACTAACTTCCCTTTCCTCACACCTGCTCGGGCACTAGTCTTTCATGGGATGAATTGTGAACAAGGACTGTGGAATTGCTGCCACTCTCAAGGAAAGAAAAAGAAAAAAAAGAAAGAAGGGTAAGGCTCTCTTAGGGTGAATCATTAACTTGATTTCATTTCTAAACCCAAACGAAATGTGTCTGTGTAGGGCTCAGCTGATATCTGCCTCACTATGGGGGCAGAAATGAGTAGCAAAATATTGGGAGAGAAGGTAGGCATAACATAACACCTATGAAGGTGTTATATTCACCAATTATTTTACATTGTCAAAGCATGACCTAAGCAATTTCAGGCTTGCAGAATTCAGTACAAAACTTTCCTTTTTCTTTCTTGTACAGGAACATCTAAAGGCACTTAAGCCAACTCAAAGGCCTAGAGTTAGACTGAAGGGATCTGGGCCCTGAAGTCTGAGGCACAGCAGATGTTTATGTTGAACCTTCTCTACAATGGTTTCCCAAATTGCTGCTGTCAATGCTTTAGGCACTCTGGGTTAATCTTTTATCAAGACAAGCCTCAGATGGACATTTCTTTTATGAGTTCTGCATAAGAGCCTTTTGACATATTTCATCTGGAACTTCATCTCTTAAATAAACTGTGTGAAAAAAAATATTCTTTCATTTCCTGTGGACCACCACGTGACAACTTCACTGGATACTTTTCAGTTTGTAATCTGTGAAAAGTAGTGAACTCAGTGTCTACAGACTGCTACCCATAGTTCTGTTCCAAGCTGAAGAGCTGGTAATCTCTTCTTCAGCCCATCATCCTCTTCTGTCTCTTTTCTAATTCTACTATATCTCTTTTGAGACTGGACAACTAGAATTTTACGCTGAAATGCATCCAGTACCTGAACACACCATCCATTTACACGGTAACTTAATCACATTTTCTGGTCTGCTTCATATTCTGTTCCTGACAATTCCCAGCTTTTTGTTTGCCACTATGGCTGCTATATAGCACTTAAAAGCCATCTTTTAAGAAATACTCAGGCTTGATTTTCTGAATGACAGTAACAATTAGGTTGTTTTTTTTTTTCTCTTGTGTATAATACTTTATGTTAGCTGGTAGGAATTTCCTTTTCTTCTAGATTTGTTTGATCAGATAGTTCCATGAAATTCTTTTTTAGTTCTTCACAGTTTGCTTTAAGTTAATGATCTTCAGTAATTATTTACCACTTGCACAATTTACTACTTCAATAATCACCAATTTTCCTTGATATTTTATGACTATATTGAAGAGTTTATGCATCACATTCATGTCCCTGAGGATGAGAATTTCCACCATGTTATCCTCAACTAAAAAATTGCCATTTATTTGTATTTTTTTCTCTATTTTAAAGAATCATTAATGCATAAAAGGATATATCTCTTATCCCACAACAGTTCTATGTCTCTCAGTATGTGGCGAGCAACCTTATCAAAAGCTTTCTGAAAATCACACTATGATGTATGGACTAGATCATATTTATTCACAGTTTTTGACTCTGAGACTACTAAAGGATTTGTGAAGCATAATATTGCTTGAAGATAAAAAAAAAGTTGAATCTTTATTCCATTTTATTATGGAATATATTTTGAGATACAAGTCTCTTATATGCTGTTTCTCATACCTATTCAATCTTTCTGCCTACTGTAAGCAGTTTACCCTGCTAGTTGTTGCTTTTCCCTTTCTTTTTTTGAATATACTTATTTTGTATTTTTAAATAGACATATAAAAAGGTTTGGGGTTTTGTCCTCTAATAACTTTGAACTCAGTTGACTGTACTCAATATTAAAATGTTTTTTATTGTTTCAGATCCTCTGTGCTTTAAAAAATAATTTAGGATTTTCTTCTCATTTTCCTTGACTTGAAACTCCAAGAACTTATGATACAACATATAAGCCTTGCTGTACAATACTTGCTTCATGTTTTTTCAGACTAAAATATTGATAATCCAGATCTTTTTTAGAAATCTGCAATTATGAAGCACGTTTTAACCTCAATACTTCCCTAGGTGACTGCTTGTCATTTTGTATTATACAGTACATTTTTTTATTTGCTTGTCTTCTGTGTTCTGCTGCATACAGACACAAACCTAGTCCTGGTGTGTCTCTAATGAAAGAAACAGAGATACACGAGGGACAAATTCAGCCAATTATTTATCTTCATTTGAGAGATTCTTTTTTATTTAACTAGTTGTCATTGATTTTTCCATTTAATAGTATCCTCAGTTTAATCTTTCAAGGTGAAGGCCCTTTGTCTGAAAGCTTTCCCAGCTGAGTTTAAAATGACTACTACTGACAGTAAATGAGATTTTACTGTGACTCAGTAGGCAAGCCCAGCACTTTCCAAAACTTGGGTCATGAGTTCAATTCCCTGACAAAATAGATACAACATAAATAATATCCTTGAGGTAATTTCTGCTTTGTGACTTATCATTCTTCTTGCAATGTACACTGAATGTTTTGGCATTGTATCTCTTTGCCATAATCCCTTCAAAAAATTTCAATTTATTGGTTTTTTTCCAGATTTTCCAGATTTTAATTTGAACAGGTAAAGAAATTTATTTTCTTTGGAAAGGCTCAACTGAAAACTACTTGTTGAACAAAAATGTAAGATTCTATGGGCCCAAATCTTGAAAGTTGGCCTATACCTGTTCAGTTTTATGTACTGCATAACGTGATGCCTAGACACTACATTTATTAATACTTGCACTGTAGTATTCTCAAAGTAACTTATACTAAATGGATGTATTACATTATTACAATAATTTCACTTTATTTGGCTTGAAAATCAGTTAAAGTCATCTATTTCTTCATAAGCAACATGTAATATTCAGATTGGAATTAATCTATTCATATTAATTAAGAAATCCATAAAGACATTTCTATGAGTCATCATGAGTCAAATCTTCAACTCACAGATATACTTTCCCATATAGAGTTAATTAATCTTCTTTCAATAATCAGAACAAGGGAATTGGATGTAAGAAAACTAAAAAAGAACACTTTTCTTTTAGACACCATTGTCGTATGTTCTTGTAGCCCTTAAACAGGGAACATTCACATATGAAAGGTAATAAGAGTTATGAGTCTTTCTAGTTATAATTTGGCATTACACCAGATATTACACGATCTTACCGGTAAGACCACAATAAACCCATTAATGAGCTATGCAGTTAGAAGTCAGGACAAAGCACATTTTTAAGCTTATCATGAAGTATAATGGAGCAATTACCTGATTTTTCAGGGACTATTTTCCTTTGCCCATCTCACTGATACCAGACCAAACTCAACACATGGGATCCAGTGAACCAAAAATAAAAGTTTACCATATGTGTCTACCATAACTCATGTTTGCCATGTGTTTCCCTTACAGTCAACCATTGAAGAGACACTGGAATTCATTCATTAACCTTTCAAAATGGAAAAGGTCGCTGTTATTTTCATCCCATATTGAAAAAATTATTTGCATGGAGATTTGGCCTGAATTATGCCCAGTGGGAAGCACCCAACGTCAATGTATGAACAGTAGAAACTAGTTCCTTAGAAAATAAATACTTCCTTTTTGAAGTTCAAGGATTATTCACCTGTGATCTCATTATGAGCCAGGGGAAGAGGATAAGGAACAGGTTTTTCATATAGCACAGGACTGCAGTTAAAAGCTAATTCATCTCAAAACAAAGAAATAAAACCCTCAAACACACAATCTAGCAATAAAGAAAATCTGATGAAAATAAATTACATGCTTAAATAAAAAGCTATCCTGTTGTCTACAATATGTACTTTCTCAGCAAAGAACTAAGGAAGATATCCTAAGGGAATAATTTTGTAAGTCGGGAACATTTTTGGTAAAATCATAAACCAAAGAAGTAAAAGAAAAAAATCTAATGCCCTTAAAACAATTTCTTCTGTCATATGGATTTTTCCCAATAATTTACATTAGGGGAAAATGTAAATAATAGAGATGAAAATTTTCACTTCTCTTTTTTATTTACAAAGTTCCTTTATTTTTTAATTGAACATTTTCAAACACTCCAGATTGCAGAAAACCACTACAAAAAAAGGCTCACAGAGTCCTAGATTATGACAGACAAAACATTTAGTTCAAGCTAAAATATGGTAGCTTGAATTTCAGGAATGACAACGATGTACAATCACTTAGCAGCAAAGTTTTTAGGAAATTATGAACTCTAGTAGTCTCCTAAGTCCTCTTGAGTATCCCTCAGTTTTTTGGAGATGTTTTATTTCCCAATTTTGTGCAGACAAAACTCTGTGAACACTACCTTCACTGAAAAGTCAATTAGCAGGTTTCCGATTGCTCTGAGTGCGTATTTTTTTTGTTGTTAAATCTCACCTCTGAATGAATCATCTTTTCTATTCTTTGTATCCACACCCAAAGGTGGCTGGTTTTGGGCTTCCAGCTCCTTTGTGAGCCTGGATTCTTTTCTCACAGCCATGTTTTTCATGAGTAGGTAGGTATTTGCCTTGTGCTGGTTTTGGCGGCAGTAGTCAGTTTTCTTCACAGTGACTGGAATGAGGCTGTGTTTTGGATTTGTGCTGAGCACAGGATTGATAACAGAGCTGGTTTTGTTATTGCAGAGCAGGGCTTACACAGAGCCGAGGCCCTCTCTGCTTTTTGTACAGCCACACTGGCAAGGGGGTTGGGGGTACATAGCAGGTCTGGAGGAGACACAGCCAGGACAGGTGACCCAAATAACCAGAGGGATATTCCAGACCTTGTGACATCATGCTCAGCATATAAAATGGGAGGAAGAAGGAGGAAGAGGGGGACATTTGGAGTTATGGTGTTTGTCTTCCCAAGTTACTGTTACACGTGATGGGGCCCTGCTCTCCTGGGGACAGCCAAACACCTGCATGCCCATGGAATGCAGATTAATTCCTTGTTTAGTTTCATTCACACGCATGGCTTTTGCTTTCTCTCTTAGAATGTCTTTATCTAAACTCACAATTTTTTTTATGCTTCAGATTCTCTCCCTGATCCTACTGGTAGGGAGTGAGTGAGCAGCTATGTCGGCCCTAGTGGCTGGCTGAGGTTAACCCACAACACTTGTGTAGAACTATTTACATAATCAAAAAAATACAGATTCCAGTAATATTTATAAAATCAACATCTAACATATTGCTTGAACTTCTGATGCTTCTGCTTACCTCTATTTTAAATTTTTTCCACTTTTTTCATTAATGTGATGACGGAAGCTACAAGCGTGACAGATATGCTCAAAAACCAAAATCTTAATTTATACATAACTTTGAATCTTGATTTCTAAGTTTTCACTAACTGAAAGAAATGCATTTGTTTAGTATCCCCTCACTGAAAGATGATCCTCACACTGTATTTATCTGGTAATTTTAGGCTCTAAGTTGAAAAAAAAAAAAAAAAGAAAACGAAAAATCCCACACCAACCCCTTGTGAGTATTAGTAAAAGGTGGAATGCAATACAAACAGCATATATTGCTACGGAGATTGAATTTGAGAGCTTTGGTCCTAGACTGCAAGAAGATGAGAGGAAAATTGAAAATGTAGAGACAGTGGTGAATGGATATAATATACTCTGAAGTAAATATTGGAAACTGAAAGATATTGAGAAATCAAAGAGATAACTGAAAATATAAAAATCTTAAAAATAGCCTCAGATTAAGGAAATGGCATTGTTAAATTGTATTGACGGTAGAGACAAGTGAAACAAACAAAAAATAAATCCATGTTTTCAACAAGTGTTATAAAGAAGGCAAAGAAGAATTGGGTTAAGATCTTATTCCAATGTAAGAGAGAGAATCTTTGTGTGTTAAGGGAAGACCTTGCTCAGAAACAGTCTAGTTTACAATGATCCAATGCATTTTCAATTTTGGTCTAAATCAAATCTCTTAAATATTTGAATCAGTTCTAAGAAATAGGAAACTGCTGCAGAGTTCATTTTATGATGACCCTCTGCTTCTGTCATTCTGCTCTGCAGATTTATTTCTTTCTTATCTTTTTAGCTAGTGATCAATACATTTCTCAGAAGCTATAAATAACAAATATGGTGCATTGTTTCTGTGGATAATTTTTGCTTATTCCTTTAGTGAGTTGCAATGAATAAGATGCAAGATTTATAACATTGTTCAATGAAAATGAGATTTGTATCCACATATTCATTTGCATAGTTAAAGGTCGCTTTTTAGTTCTCTGATGTTTTCCTAAAATCTTGTGAATGTTCATAAACCCTCATTCAGTAATTGACATATGGTGTAGCCATCTGAGTATTTCTCATTCTTCAGATCATTTTGTTAATTACTTTTCTTCTGCAGACAACAGCACTAACTTACTATTGCTTCAATTTATAACAGAAATATTAGCTTTGACTATGAGTACTTAATAGAATTGTTCACCCAAGGTTTGAATAAATCTTATTTTTTCTATCTTTCTGCCCAAGTAGTTGCAATTTAGATTCTTACCAGCATTGTAAATCATCTATGTAGGCTTTTCTTGACTTCCACAGTTGTAAATTTGTCTGCTTCTACTGAGGACACTGCTCATCCATTTCCTTTGTCCAGGAGATCCCTCTCCTTGCATAAACTCCCTAGATTTTTTGTCTTATAAAACAGGAACTGCTTATCTTTGTTTCCAACGGTTTTCACTAGCCCTTGAAACCAGGGCTAGTATATAATGAAATATAATTTCATCTTTAGTACTCTCAGATTTTGACAGTGATGACATCTCCTTCAAAGATGATTTTAAACATACACACCCATTCAAGCCTTCTACCACATTTCTCCTTATGTTTAGTGTACACTGCTTCTCACATCTACCTCAGTACTTTTTAAAAAATTCCTGAAAATTATCTTTATTTGAGCTAAGAAAACTCCCTCTCAAGCTAATCAATATTTTATAGTACTTTAATTCTTTACATCTTTTTTTATTTGTTTCCTCTACTTTTACACTCAAATTACATATTCATTTGAAAGATGGCATAGGTCATCTTGCTGGTTAAATTGTTGCTAGCCAATTGAGATATTAGTCAAGGTCTATCATTTCCCTAAAAAACTAAATTAAAAACAAAAAACAAACAAACAAACAAAACTAAGTTCAGTGATTTCTAAGAGGATTAAAAATGATAATCCAAACCTGAAATCATTATTGCTTAGATTAACCCTACAGTGATAACTAAGGACAAGAGATGTAATAAATGTCCAATGAAAAACATTGCCAGATAATAAACAGATTTACCTGCTGCCCAAAATATGTTTTTTCTGAATCTTCAGAAAAATCATTGGCTAATTTGTGATGCAGGATTTTTTTCTTAGCCAACATATTATCTCAGCAGATAATTTAAAAAGCAAACTAATTAACCCTTCTAAAACACCTTTCTAATTAATCATGTCTTTCATAGTTCCATTAGATATGGGGCCAACCAAGTCCAAGCACTCATATTTAATTTCTTGTATATTGATTTATAAAGGATAGTTTATTGCCTCTTGCTCATTAGCAGTTACAAGCAGCACTCCTGCAGGAGGTTATACCTCTTTTGTAAAAAAATCACGTTAGGATATCAAAACATAATGCAGATGTTTAACAGTAAGTTTTGATTTGTTGGAAGAGCTAGTAAAATTTTAAAACATCAGTAAAGTGAAACACTTTAGCTGATCTAGCTGTTTTCTTCCTTTATACTTTCCCACTTCATATCTCTCAATGTAGTTATTCCAGAATTGGTGATGAATTTTGCTTCAAAGGAGAACTTACTATCTTATGCAATGTGTTATATTAAATTTTAGCTCTATAGTCACTGTTATTTAGTATCTTGAAACAGTTCATAATATTTCAAGGTGTTTAAAAGAAGAACTTTGGGCTCTGAACATATTTTTTCTGAAAGAAAACATTTCAAAGTAGTCAAATAAATAGAGAACAAAAGCTTTTATCTGTTCCAGCTCCAAATTTTCTTCAGACAGAATAGAAAAGGATGAATTTTCATCATAGCCTCGTGAAAACTGTTCTCAAGAGATAATGAATCAAAAAGCATTAATTTTTTATTTCATTTTATTGTGAAGCAGTAAAATATATTGCAGCATCTGTAGGACATTCTTATAAAATTGGGTAGATCATTTAGCCAAATGAATTCAAGAAGATCAGAATGACCTAAGCTCAAGGAGACAAAGCACTGATGATTTCTCTTTCAGTCTAAATTTAATTTAGTGTTTGTAGCTTAGCTATTTTACTGAAAAACAAAGAAAAAACAAACAAAACAACAAAAAACATACACTTAATTTAGCAAACGAATACTGCCTATGCTGTTAAATGCTCACATATATATATATATGTAATATATAGGTGTGTATATATATATTTTTATATATATATAGCAGACTGAAAAAAATTATCTTTTCTGAGTGCCAGTACCCTAAGTTGAAATTTAGAAAAGAACTACAAAAAAGAAAAGGACTACATCAAAGGCTGTGGACCTTGACCAAGTTATCAAGCAGTTATTTAAATACATTTAAGTCAACAGAAGCATAAAACAGCAAAGCCAAAAGCTGCAAAAGAGATGAAAGAGGAGGCAAGCTTTGTAATCATGTTGTTCCTTCATGTCCCTTCAGTACTCTCTTCCATTTCTGTCTAGGAATTTCTGATGGCTGAATGCAGGTGGAATTTATTGTTTCTGAGGAGAAACAATAAATTCCAGTAAAGAAATGAGGAAGGTCCATCCTTGCTTTTATTCACAGTACCAGTTTTGTTATAAAATAATCTTTTTACAGAGAGCATGAAGAAAAAAGTAAAAAGAAGACACTTTTTGGAGAAATTAAGCACTACTTTCAATAGAGAACACTCAAGAAAGGAAACATTTAGACAAATTTTACAGATGGGAGTCCATGGGGCCTGATTGGAATTCATCCATAAGTGCAAATGGAGACGGCCAATACCATTGCAAAGCCACTCTCTTATCGTGGGAAGGCTGAGGAAGCTCCCCAAGGCTGGAAGAAAGCAAGAAGGAGGAATAGATGAACTACAGGCCAGTGGACTTTGATCATTGAGAAAGTGAAGGAGCACATAAGCCTGAAAAGCACTTACAGGACTGGAAGCGATTGGAAGTTGTCAGCATGGATTTCTGAATGGGAAATCCTGCCTGGCAAACCTGATAGCCTTCTGTGATGAAATGAGTGGCTTGGTGGACAAGGGAAGAGCAGTCTGTGTAATTGTTTTGACCTTAGCAAGGTTTTTGAAATCATCCTCCATAGCATCCTCACTAAAAAAAATGAGGAGATAATGAGTGGAACAGCAAGGCCCTGAAGAGCCTGCTCTAGGTGACCCTGCTCTGACCAGGGGGGGTTGCCTAGATGATCTCCTGAGGTTCCTGGCAACCCCAGCGATTCTGTGACTGTGGGATAGCAAAAAAACAGGGTCACAGAATTGTTAGGCAGGAAAATGACATTCACTGTAGTAGAGCAGTAAGGTGCTAGTATTAAGACTAGTGTTAAAAAAGCACTGTCATTAGTGTTCTTTCAAGAAGTCTGTCAGGAAATGATGAGTAGATGAGGATGCCTTTGGGCCTGGAATGGACATGGCACAGTGATAACATTGAATAATGTATTCACAGGATGCCTAATCTGTTCATTTGAGTGTTTTATGAAAGTGAAAGAAACCTCTTTTTCCAGAGAAAATCTCAGAAGGTTTTACGTGTGTGAAGGACAGATTTGGGTTACTGTTCTTACTAGGCTGCCCCACAGGTTCCCACAGAAAGTCTTGGACAAGTAGTTACCTTGTTCTTCTCACATTTTTCACATGGTTACCTAGCTGCTGTTGACCGTGCCAGACTGCTGCACAAAAGGTCCCTGATGCCCTCCTCCAGGTATCTGTGCAGTTTGCAGTTCCACAGTTTCTTATGTAACTCCACCTTTGTCTCCTGTGAAACCCAACCAGGCCTTGTGCTGTGATCTGTAACTTGCTGTGTTATTTTTTATGACCAAAGTCTTCTCATGTCATACCACATAGGATATTACTCAGGATGAGGCCAGGGCCATCCCTTTATACTGCCTTCAGCCTAAACAGTCTGAACACAAAAAAAAAAAAAAAAAAAAATTTAAAAAAAAAAAATCAGACTCAATTTTATAAAATATTTTGGCAAATAAAGTATTTAAGTGTGCAAAGTTAGGACCTGAAACACTAAGCCTTTCTCACTGTGCAGCAGAACAAAAGGTAAATGCAGGGGAAAACCATGCATGGTCAGTGTAACCCTGTTCTTTTCTCTCTAGCCTGTCCATTGAGCCATCAAGAAAGGTCATCAGCTAGAAACAATAGCTGCACTGCAAAAACCTTCTCTGAAGAGCTTTCCCAGGGTAATGACATCAAAGCAGCCCACATCCTGCATGATACAGACATGCTTAAAATAATCAGAGGACAATAACCATGGATCCAAATTCTGAGATCTTTCACTTAGACCTTTTCTTTACATTGATCTGAGTGTGTAATTTAAAGCATTGTGTGTGTGTCACCTCCAAGCTTGACCTGAAGTGTCTGATCCTATAGGAAATAACATCAAAGGATTCATTTACAGAAAATATACTTTATCACAGTTACCATATGTTGTTTACCAGAGTCAGAGTTAAGTGATCAAGGAAACTCTTGAGGATGTCTAAACATGTGGGTAAGATTTATAGTGCTGCAGTGCATATTTATTCAAGGTCTCTGTGATACATTATGTATTTAGTCAGATTATGATTGCCTTCAGTGAACAGCTACTTGATCAGAAAACTTGCTACATGATTCATCCCCTTATCTGGTTAGTGCTGAGATCATGGTGTTCAGTACTCCAGTAACAGTAAAGGGATGGTAAGTGAGGAAGCAAAGCCTGAAGAATTAGGTGCTGTCATCGAATGAAAGGGTGATAAGATAAAATGGAGGAGAGCATTGGAATTAAAAAAATACAGCATGCCTTCTTGGTAAGGATTGATTGAAAATATGTACTTTCCTGAGGTACTAATAGGTTAAAAGATGTGTTTCTCCAACTACTGAGCCTATTACTAAACTCAGTTGTTTATGGAAGCTTTAAGATAAGGAAACATCTATTAAAATGAAGATTATCTGTCTGTGCTTCACACTGAATCTTTCTCTGTCCTTACAGAGAGCCGAACTTATCATGTGCTGATTTTAACAAACCATACAGATTCACATATACTGAGTGGAGGTCATCTAACCCAAAACATGTCTTCAAAGGGTACATCTACATCCATGCTAATCCTCTAGGGGCCCCTTTTTGTCAATAGTGAGAAAAGGAGGTACTTCTAAGGCAGTATTGATTTCACCTAAGACTGATGTTTAAAATAGGTCAGTTGAATTGTACCCAAAAATTGCTTATTTTTCTTCCTTGACTCAAAAGGAAACGATTATCTTAGGTTTGTCTAGTGAAGATGTCTATATTACAGACATCTAAAGTTTGATTAAAGAACTCACATAACTTTTTATCACTAAATAGCCTGAAAAAGGTACTTTGTTAGCCGTTCTGGTCAAGATCATTTTTTTCAGGTGCTTTTTTTAGCCATATATAAGGATACTCTGCAGGAAGAACACATGCATTTTGAAAGCGTAAAACATTTCTATTAGCTAGCTCACACCAAAGATAGCCAGGATGGAAGGAGTGGCTAGTATAAGCAGTATTATGTTCCTTGTCCCAAAAAAACAATCTTAATGGTCTTTGCTAGTTAGCTAAGCTTTGGTCAGGAATTAAAACGGTCATCCTCCATTGCAGATACTCAAGTTGCTGAGTTGCAGTTTGTTATTCAGTTCTCCAGGTTCCTTTTCCTTTATAATTTTGTACTCTTCCATGGTAGTGTTTTTCTTCTTTAGTCCTTGAAAAACTAATGATCTCTACTCCAATGCTCCCTTTCTATCTTTACCTTTCTTCCCTTGTGTGATGCCACTGTATAAACTTTCTTATTAGTCTTTTTCACAACTTAACAATTTCTTAAGAGGTATAAACTGAGGATACTGAGTTGGTCCATGCCAAAGCTTGGACCCCTGGACCATAAACAGGTGAGATTGGACACATGGGAGGGGGGGTATAAAGTGTTTATAGGATGCTATTTGTAGAAAAATGTGAATTGTTCACTGACATTTGAAGGTAATACTCATCCAACTCACCTACAAAGATATCAAATGATGGTTAATAACTGTCATTATAACTGTTGTAATTGCACCTGTATGAATAAGTTATAAGACCCACAGATGAGTTCTGCAGAAGGGTAGGAGTTTGGGGTCATTCATATCTGTGGGACTGCTGAGAGTTTAACATACTACTCTGTTTAAGGACAGTGACAACTAACGTGTCTGTGTAAAGAATACTTTCATATTACACTGAATAATTTACCAACTTTTTTGTGAAAAATAAAATTTTCTGCCTTAATTCCCATTTTACTGACACACGCAATTACACAAATTTGTATAGCTAAGTTGTATTTTTCCATTAAGCAATTCAGATATGGACATGCCTAGTGGTGGTTACTCATAAATTGCTGTTAATTAAAATGGGAACGACATTAACAGAATGATTTAAGGGAATATGGCTATTGTCAGGATTAGATCTTTAAAGTTTATTCATTAAAACCTTTGGAATTATGAGCAGTTTCTTAAAATAGCTGATAATGCAATGTTCAAGGGTCATTTTAAATTTAAAGCAAAACTTTAAAAAGTAGTAGATATTACAAGCATTTTTTTAAGATACCCTTTGCATCAGAGAGCAAATTCAAATTAGACTAACCCAGACTGCTTTCCCTGTTTGGCTTTTGTGACTGATCTCATAGCCTCCTGTGATTTGAGCTTTAAGAAACTATGATAATGAAGTCATATTAGGATCTATTGGGTATTTTGCTAATATCAAACTGATTTTTGGCATACATTCTCCTTTTTCTTTCTTTATAATTCAGTATAGTGTTGAACTGTGAATTTTAACTAGACACAATATAAAATCAGAATTGCTAAGGCATTGCATTTCTGCATTCATCGATTTATATATGTTCAGTTTTCATCTATAGGTAATAGAGAGACCTTCCAGGCAAAAACAAAAAATGATTAAAGAGATAGACACTGAGCTCAAAGAGATTGACACTCAGCTCAAAATGTCAAGTCTTTCTGGGCTGGTGTTCTTTGGCCTTTCTCTTTACCAGGCAGTGTGTATGTCTACATGTAGTATATATACTAGGCAATGTGTATATTTTTTCACCATTTTGTACTGACAGAAACATTTTGGGTTTGTACCATATCACTGTAATACAAATGAATATTTCTGTTGCCTTTCTTTAGAAATGGTGATGTCACTTGATTTTGGGCACCCAAGAGTCACACAGGTTCTGCTAATTTCTTGTGAGGTAATGAAGATAGATAAGCTTAGATTTTGGATGGGATTTATTTTATCAAGCTTTAGATGTTTGTAATTTTGATGTCCTTATATGAATTAGGTCCTCAGGTTTCCTTTACAGTCAAATTCGTTCTAGTTGGAAGCCAATGGAGTTAAGAACAAACTTTAGATAAACCTCCACTCTGAGCCCTTCTTTTAACATTGGTGCAAAATACCAGTATTTTACCTAAAATTATTTTGTTCTAACATCCCTGTTTGACAGACTATTGCCAATTCAGAATCCCATTTAAGTTTCTATTGAGTTTTTCACAGAGACATAAAAGTGATAATTGTTGTTCCCTAGTGATTTCTTTATCTGTTTTTTTGGCTGCTTCTAGGTAACATGTGGTGTTGTAGTTGCCTTTTTCCTGGAGGTAAGTGGGAGTCAGAGATTGGCAAAATTGATGTCGCAAGACATTTTGGGATGCATTTGTGTGTGGAAGGGGGCAGGTCATCCATTGCCCTGGCACCCACCCCACCCCCTGGGCTGCTCCCCAGCCTGGCAGAGCTGCCAATCACTGGCACACCAGAGGCAGTGTCCCACTCTTGCCTAACCCGGCTCCTGAGTGGCCGAATGACCAGAAGTCCCACCTGGGGGGAGGCCCATGGAGGCCTAGAGGGTTTTAAGGCTGAGTATGAGATGAGCACATGCCTTGATCCACTGCTGGAACCAAGGAGGTAGTAGCTATATGTGTGGTTTTCTATACATTTTCTGTTTTTCTTTTAATTCCCTTTTCTTGGAACATTTTGGGTAACAGCACATTAAGTGGGTTTAAAGTTTCCTAACTTAACATTGAACAGATTTAAAGTTTGCTAAGTTGAATGGGCCAAATTAATGCTGTGATAAGTGTTTTATGTTGATTTGATGTTATACTAAACCTTTTGCTAAAGTTCCTTGATTTTCTATAGTAAAGTAAAGTAAAGCCGGTAAAGTAATTTTGACCTCTTGAGAATATCTGGTCAGTATTTCTCTCGCATGTTTAACCCAGAGTACAGGTAAGCCCCCATTTAAATGTTGTGGCATTACAGTGGGTTAAGAACTGGCTAATTCCCCTGCCCTTAGGAGGATCACCCCAACTCCAGGAACCCTCACCTTTCGGAGATGTAATTACTAAGGCACTGAGAGCACTCCTTTTCTCAAGAGAGTTCAAACTGCCAGACTCTTCTACGTCAGTAAGTAGTTTTTCTGCATGACCTTACGTGATGTGTCACCTTTGCTGCCCCCTCACACCCTCCACTTGCTTGCTCACTTGCCCCTGGTAGCAGGGGGAAAGCAAATGTGAGAAAACGTCATAGGTCAAGGTAAAGACAGCTTAATAAGTAAAGGAGGGATAAAACCCAAATGATGTAAAAGATCATCTCCCACCACCAGACCAATGCCCAGCCAGTCTCTGAATAACAGCTACGTTGAAAAAATTACCCCTTGCAAACCCCACACCTCACCCCATTTTTTTTACGCATTATGTCATATGGTATGGATTATCCCTTTGGTCAGCTTGGACCAGCTGTCCAAGCTATGTTCCCTTCCAACCTTTTGCCTATCTCCAGACTACTGGTGGCAGAGTGAGACTTTTATAAACCCTTTGGTCAGCAATAACTAAAACACTGGTGTGCTATCAACACTGTCTTGGTCAAAAATCTAAAACATAGCACCAAGCCAGGCTGAGCCACTATACATTAAAATGAAAATGAAAGCTCTATGAGTAATTCAGGTACATAAGCACATGCATTTAGTGTCATGACTGGCAAACTTAACCAAAGATCTACAGGAGATACATGGATTTTGTAGCAACAGATACTCCAGGTACATGGTGCTGTACCTATGGACATCTGTGTTTATCCAAATTTGAATTCCACCTGTGATTGTTATGACACTGAAACAACTAACTAAGAAGGTTTTTGTCATTAAGGGAAGGTTTTTGCTTAAGCATTAGGAATGCACTAATCCTGCACTAATAGCAGGCAATTTTCGAACAGACTTCCTCACTTCAGTGTGAAAGAACTTAAAAACTCAAATTTCTGAGTACTAATGAATTGCAGCTACAGTGAATTATCGTAACATTTAGAAGACATATATTAGGACAGGAGACAGAAGCAAGGAATTTAATAAGATTTCATCTTTATGGCTCCTGAGTCTTACCAGCACCAGATTCATCATAGTAGAAAAAATAGTGCCGTCTGACTAAATCTGAAAGCCAAGATCAGTTCATGCTGCATAAGATGTAGTTATGGTCAAACCGTTCAAAGAAGGAATTCTAAATGTACCACACAGGTCAGTAAAAAGCCAACATTTATGGAGCAGTTTCTTTAGAAAAATATTTTCAGTACATACAAATAGAAAAGAAAAAATTGTAATACTATCTCAAATAGACTCTATTGCAAGTTTCAGAGATGACACTGAAAATAGTCTTGGGAAGGCTGGTGAGTAGCTTTGCAATACAAAAAGCAAAAATAGTTTTGTTCTTCAGAATTGATGTGACAGTCTTTTCTTAGTCTATATCTAGCAGGACAATTTTGGTGGTTATTTGATTTTGCAATGGGAAGTGCAACTAGGTCACAGGATATAAAATTTCACTTACTCCTGTCTTAAACAAGTAATATGTGTTTGATGGAAGTACATCTTCCGGAGAGAAATAAAGTTTTGACCTGAAGACGCTGAGATATGAAAATTGTGCTTGTTGCTCTGTGATGTATCCTAACAAGTAACTGTTCTAAGTGTTCCTTGAATTTATCTGACTTCTTTTTTTTCCTAATTAATGTTATGTTCTTGTCTATGTGTCTTGGCTAGACAAAAAACTCTTGTAGTACATGGCTACTCTTTCTTGTGAAAATGCTTATGCACCTTATTGAGTTACTGAGTCTTGTTGTTTTATTACAAGATATTCTCTTGTAATAATAAAATTCTCTTTTCATAATGACTTTTTTTTTTTTCTTTTTTGAGAATAGCAACAGCACAGCTATATACATGATTCCAATAGTAGGGTCACACATCCTAAATCCAAACACCACCTTACTTCCCTCATTTATCCCTCTGTGAATGGTACTAGCCCTTTTTGCAAAATCGTTGTGTATCATTACTCTGTTCTCATCTCTTATCTCGTTAAATCCTCTCTAGACTCTGGTACATATGATGCAGTTTTCATTCTTTATGTGTGGCATTCATTCCTGGTCTAGACTTCTTCCCTTTAGCCCACATGAAAATGAATTTGCTGGCAAGGATCCAGAATGCTGCTGTAGCTAACTATCTTATGTTAAAAATACCTATAATTCTGTGCCCCCTCCAAGCTCTTGCCCACCCCAAGACCACTCACAGGGACAGAGGTTGGAATGTGTAGAGTATGAAACAGAGAAAGCCTTGATGCTGTGCACTCTTCAGTTAAAAACTTTGTTATCCACACTGCTTCAGTTGCAAATACAAAGCACAGAACCATATGAGCTGCTATGAAGAAAATTACACCAACCCAAGAAAACCCACTACAACCAGTTACTCCCAAAATACCTACAAAATCAGGCCAGTAATGAGGCACTAACTTTGGACTTGGAAATCCCCAGTTTGATACACACAGTCTGCCACTAGATTTTGCTCCCTGAATTTTTGCTCAATTATAAAAAAGATGTCCTTTCCGCAGCCACTTTCTTTTTCAGAACAAATGTGTTTTATAGCTATCTCACAAGAAAGAAGAGGCTTGAAAGCTGGAAATCTTAGTTCTGTATGATCCACTGTGACATAAAGATTTTATGCAGTGTTATATTACAGCTCAGCAAGAATAAGGGAGTGAGGTGCACTACATTTGCAGCAGTTGTCTTGGACTTCAAAACAGCATTATTGAAAGCCCAGGCAGTGGAGCAACTTCTACCACGTAATTTTTTTTCTCAGCCTTATAGGTAACAAAAGCACAGCTGTTGTTATTCTGAGGGTTTTAAAATAAATAAATATATATATATTATTTTTTTTTTAAATACAGGAGATTGAATTGCCTGGATCTGCCCCAGTCTCTGCTGCCACAGTGAAAGTACAGTTCCTTGTAGGCCAGAATTATCAGAGTGTATTATCATATGGATTGAGAGAGCAGATGATTTCACCTGCTGAGGATTTAGAAGCTATCAGCATAACAGAGGTGTTTTCTGACTGCTAGAGGAGAAACACAAAATTCTTCAAATGAAGACAAGTGGCAGAGGAATTTACATCCATGTTTACATCACTGATTGGTTTCTTATTATTTGCATTTTATTCAGTGGGTTCTTGGTGATCTCCACAGTTGTATATCTTTTAGGTCACATACAAAGCCAGAAACAGGCACTGAATGGTGTTTTATTTAAATTTAAAAGCTTTCTAATTATATCATTAGGAAGTAGTGGAATCTTTAGTCTTAACCTATCCATTTTAATATGCTGTGTATAAGGCACCCTCAGGACAGCACCTGAATAACTTATTATATTTATTATAATCATTATCACAGCATTTGAAGGAGGTAGAATTGAGGGAAAAGGAGCTAAAGGCAAAAGCCATAATGAATTCTGTGCTCTCTTCTTAAAGATAGCTTCCTCTTCTCTCTGTAGGAATTAAATCTGCATTTCTTAATTATCAAAAATGTGCTTGAATAAACAGTCAATAGCTTATAAATGAAAAAGTTGTGGAAGTATGCTTGTTTCTTATGTGGAAGACTGAAGGCAGGTGGACAGATAGACATAGGAACTATGGTATTTATCTAGGTTAGGATAATATAGGCTTTTGATCTCTTTATGGAGGACTGCTCCCATACTTCATAGTTAAATAGAGGTTGATGCCATTTCTTCCTCTCTGCTCACTGTCCTAACACTTTTCAGAAGTAAAATATTTAAATTTTGAATTAACTGAAGTCATAATAGTACTAGACATGACATGTCTGAGAGATTTCAAAAGTAATGTAAAAAGAAATACATCTTTTTCAAGATGCCGAGAAATTACCTGGTTTCTAGTAGAGGATGCTTTCTATATCTTGGAAAAAGTGGATAATTGAAAACCAAGAAGCTTTTAAAATCTTGAACTAAGTTACAATATTGTTTAAAGATGGCAGTTAGCTTCCTAGTGTGTACATTCAGAAGGTAAGTCAAATAATAGTGAACATCATAGAATCACACAATGGTTTAGGTTGGAAGAGACATTAAAGATCACCTAGTTCCAAGCCCCCTGCCGTGGACAGTGACACCCTCCACTAGACCAGGTTGCTCAGAGCCCCATCCAACCTGGCCTTGAACACATCCAGGGACGGGGTATCCCTGACTGCCCTGGGCAACCTGCTCCAGTGCCTCACAACTCTCACAATAAAGAATTTCTTCCTAACATCTAATCTAAACCTCCCTTCTTTCAACTAATTCTTTCCTATATTTAATTCAACAGTCACAGTTGTTCCAAAATTCCTTTGGAAAACTCCACTTTTGTTTATTTCTCATGTATTATTTAGAAGTAATTGCAAGTTTATTGGGAGAAAAGTGTCTTAATGAACATCATATACATGATACTATTTAAAAGCAAAATGTTTTTCTTTTTTTTATGTCAAGTACAATTCTGGAAAAGACAGAAATTATTCCTGGAGTAATTTGAGCTCAACCATTCCCTTGCTTTTCATACATTGAAGAACTTTATGGAAAATGAGATCTGAGAGTTCTAATTCCATTATTATATTTATTAAAATCAGTAATAATTATTAAAAATTGATCACTAAACAACATTTAGTGTGAATAGCTAACACTGCAAATACCTACCAGCTTTCTAAGTACAACTCATGTGAATTAGGTTATACCAATCATGCAGGTTATCTGAACCTGAATTTTATAACATTCTGTTCAGTTTTAATAAAATTTTATTTCATTTTCTTTATAGAAGGGAAATATAATTGCGACTCATTTGCATGCTTCCTTGCAATATCAAGACACAGGAATATAATTCATTCCCAGAGCAGCAAAAATTGAAAAGATCTATGCATTTAACTAGAGAAGACATACACCAATCACTCTTTAAATGATCAACTCATGCATTTTGATTACATTTCTGCTCCATCTAGCAATAGCTCCTGCACAAACTTTTCATGGATTAGTTACTTCAGACCTACACACCCGTTCAGAACTAACTGGATATTTTTGACATCTCCCAGCTTCATAAATTCCTGATGCCAGAGATACCAAAGAACAGAGTCAATCTGAGTCTTACTTAACTTTCCTTCTAAAGCAACATTAAAATTCTAACTTTTGACCAAATATGTTAAAATACTCTGAACCTTAAAACACTAGGAGCCATCTATTTCTTTTTTTCAGGAAGGAATTGCTCATTAAAACAGAAGGGAAGCAAACTGGATTAAGAAAAATTAGCAGAAGATAGTGCCACTTGTTTAGGGGAACAATTTTCACACACTGGTAGAGAGAGTGCTACCTATTTGCCCTGCCCTGAGAAGACTTCAGAGGATATATAGTAGTTCTGAATTAGTACTAGAAATTAGGATAAAATACATGGATGAGAAACTTACCTTGCTCTCAAACGTAAGAGTTGGTCTTCCACAATGTCCTGTGATTCATAGATAAAGACACTTTAAAACCTTATTTGTTTCCTGTGTCCACAGGTTGGTTTTGTAGCTTGGAATTTGTAAGAGAAATACACTTCATTTCAACCCAGGTTTTTCTTATCAAATTGGGTGATACTTCTTTTGCCATTTTTATCTGTTTCCAGGCAAATTAGATAATCTAGTTTCCAGGAGCAATTTTTCATACTCTTCTATCCATTGGGAGAACTGAAATGACTTTTGGGAAGAATTATGATCCTTCCATTTTCTCACAAAGACTTGACATTTAGTAGCTAGGTATTCAAAATACTGCTTTCACTATGAAGAATGTGTAAAAGATTCAAAAGCAGCTGTTTCACATTAAGAAATTCTCTGAACGTCTCTTTGTATCAAGGGACACTCTAACTTGTAAGCTTTGATAAAGAATGACAAGTCTGGGGGAAATGAAATTTACCTTTATAACTCAGGGTTTTCACACCAGAATATTCTCTCTATTCAGACTTGAACTCTGATTTGACTCAGCTTCTGCAGCCTGTGCACAACACTTACCCTTGTCTGCACAGATCAAATGAGTATTTTATGCACTATTTTTTTCTGCTAATGCCCCAGATTCCTAGGTCAGTAGAGCTCAAGAAAGAGGCAAACAGATTACAATGGGGGAGAGGGAGTAGAGGTAACGCTCTCAAAGCAGCTGCTAAAGTTAAGCAAGCAGGGTTGTTCTGGTTATTTTCTCCTTCAAAACTGCGTCTTCAGACTCCATATGAAGAATTTGTAAAGGGTTCACCTGAAGAAAGAAATGTAAAAACTTTGAATTAAGCAAGAAAATCACAGAATCACAGAAGGGTTTGGGTTGGAAGGGACCATAAAAATCATCTCACTTCAACCGCCCTTCCCTTGATCAGGTGCAATCATACCTTGAGTTCTAGGTGGTAGTTCAAAAAATTTAGCTGATGAAAACAAATAACAAGTTATTGAGGTATGTGTTTAATTATGTTTTAGATGTGGAAGAATACACTCTTCCCCAATTGTCTTAACTGAAGACTAATGCACGTAAGTTCAATTTACTTAAAAAGTAGTTCAGAGAAAATAATTCTAAAACCTGCAGTATATCATGGTGAATTTGGACCTCGAGAAGATCCATGGATATCAGCTGGGTCCCAGGAAAAAAACTTGCTGGACTGTAGGCCCTGTAGATCAGGTAAAACTGGAACAAGGTGAGAAGGGACATTTCAGAGATTATATGTAGAGCTACATAGGAAACAATCTGTTATATTAACACTGACATTTTTTTCAAGCGTGCTTTAAGAAGTGGTGAATATTACAATAAAGTAATGCTAATTTAAATAATGTACTGTCTTATGAGTAGGAAAATATTGTTCTGTTCTAACATATATAATCAACAGACTCATTTTTATTTATGTATAAGCTAGGTACCAGTGTTATTTCTATTAACTTCTTATTTAATCATGTTAAAATTTTCAAATTACAAAAATAAATCTTCTTCATCTATTGGAGTCTCTGTTTTCCTACAAGCCAATATTAATAGTTAACAAGAAAAATAATAGAATTTATTAAATGAGTTGAAGATTATACCCTTGAACATCTGTGTACTTCTGAAATTTTCTTCAATTTAACTGAAGGCAGATTTCTCTATGTATGTAGAGAGCAAAATGCTTGAGCTATGATCAAAACTTCATACAGTTTTATGGAGAATTTTGAACTGAATTTGTACAAGGTTTTTTTATTTAGATGGAAAGTAAGCCAAACAACAATCTCACTACCTAATCCTTTCATATAACAAATATAAGACATTTTGGATAGCTTGAAATGAGAATACATGTGAGACAATTGGTCATAAAAGAGATCAGATTTGTAAATTGCTTCTGAGATATGTTTGAAATGGGGCTTTGAATTCATCCTGGAGGCCGATACCCTGGTTTAGCATAGACTTATTGTTCAGTTTTTGTAAGTTACTTCTCCATTTTTAAATCTGTTAAATATGTATAACTGTGGTTTCCAGTTTACCTAGTCTCTTCTAAGTATTAATGTATGTATACAGAATACCTGTACAGTTTTAGGTGTGTAATGGGAAAGGATCTCATCCCTCTGTATGCCTGGAAAATAGAACTCAAACTTTCTTGATCATAGGCATAAATTATTTCTAAGTAAACATATGGAGATTTAACACTATAGACTAAGATTAATCTCTTTGATTCAAGATTACAAATATATTAAAAATATATTGTGCTTTTCAGATAGTGTATGATGAAATATTTCTTCAAATATGCAAATAATTTCTCTTAAGCGATTCACTTATCTTTTAGGAAATACAAACATTATATGAAACCCGCATGTTTAGGAATGGCACTTGTAACTTTCAAAACTTACTGTATAACTCTCAACTTACTATATAAATCACTTTGACATTTTAGTTAAGTATCATATTCTTTTCCTTTTTGTGAAAAGAAATGCAGAGAGTTGCTTTTAGCAAGGGAAAGATAAAAAAAAATCTGAGTGCATATTAATAAAAGATAGACACAAACTGAAAAAAATAATGAAGTGTTCATGGGTTTTTTCACTTTGATTTCATCACTATGGAAATGACCTTGCAATTTAGACTGTGTAAAACTTTAAACAACCACGGCTGCTTCTGCTTACATATTCATCTTAGTCTTATAATGCCATTGGTGTCACATATTTAATTCATGCATTTAATGCAGATGTTATACAGCGTAGTGTCTTGAATGGGTTCACTGGATTTATTTTTCTACAAAGTCTTAGACTGGATTAATGCAATAAACTTTTATCTTTAAATTTGAATATAGCTATGACAGATCTGTATTTACAAAATATTTGTGAGAAGCTTACTTAAAACAGTGGTTATTAAAGCAAATTTAAGAAATGCTCCTTTCATCAGCTTCAACACAGATCATAGTACAAGAGATCAGGAAGGTTAAAAGAGAAAATGCCACAAAGTCTCTTCAGTGGATTCAAAGCAACATTTTATTTATCTTTGCTCTGTTCCTGTGGAGGGACTTAAAAGATGAAAATTAATTGTAATAATTTCTAATGTCCTTCCTGGAGAGTCCATATCTTCCCTGGAAACATTAATGTTTCCTAACAAAAGGCAGTATACCTTGAAAATACTCTTCACAGTGTCTCTTGAAACACATAGAAGATATTTAAGGTGAATTATACATTTTGTTGTTTTTTCCTTTTATTGGTTTGAATGTACACATACAGATATGTACCTTCTTTTTCCCTAAAACTCCTTTTTACATACCACAACCTGATGAAGTACTAAAGAATTAATTGATCATTCTTTCCCGCATTGGTGGAAGAAGATTTCATACAAAACAAAGACACTTAGGAAAATAGTACAAAATTTGGGCATGACTAGAATTCAGAGAATGTTGTAAAAAAAGAGTATGACTATTCATTTAATTTGGGAAACTAATGTCAGTGGTGTTCACTTCCTCTGTTATTAACAATATATTGCTCTCATAAGAGTGTTTCTAAGAAGTGAATTAAGAAATTTAAAAATCAAAAGCAGATTAATAGCTCACCATCAATAACTACTGCTCACAGACTTATACTGCAAATCTCATTTTAAGACTTACATTCATCTGTTCTGAGAGCAGACTAAATTCATTCAGTGAACCATTCAAAGAACAGAAACTATCAGAAAAATAAGTATAGGAAGAGTGAATTCACCAGAATAGTGCATTAAAACTTCAGTAAAACTTTAGTGAAATAACAGACTTAAGAATCTTAAAATCAAATAATCACAGGGTGGTTGAGGGTGGGAAGGACCTCTGGAGATCATGTAGTCAAATATTCTTCCTTGAAACAGGGTTAGCTAGAGCAGCTTTTTCAGTGTTGTGTTGATCTGGTCTTGAACATTTCCAAATATAAAGACTCCACAACTTCCTTGGGCAACTTATTCCAGGATTTGATCACATCCACACTAAAAAAGTGGATTTATTTTGTATTTCATTTTGAGTCTAATACCTGCTGTTCTTTCACTGAGCACTACTGAGAAGACTCTGGCTCTTTAATTTTTAGTTCCCCACCAAGCTTTTATATACATGGATAAAACTGTCCCAGAGCCTTATTTCCTTCAGCTCTCTCAGCTGCTCCCTGTGTGACAGGTGTTCCATGAGGAGACCTTCATGGGCTTTCACTGGACTCGCTTCAATGCATCCATGTCTCTCTTGTTCTCAGAGCCCAGACTGGATGTACCACCCCTGATGTTTCTCAGCAAGACTGAGCTGAGGGGAAGGATCATTTCCCTCAACCTGCTGGTAACCTATTGTAGCCTAACAGGGAGCAGCTAATCTTTGCCACAGGAGCATATTGCTGACTTGTGGTCAGCTTTTTTCCCAGCCAAATCCCTGGTCCTTTGCTGCAGAGCTACTTTCCAAACAGGCTTCCTCAGCCTGCACCTGTTAATGGGCTCATTACTCTTGAGATGCAGGACTTCATAATTCCTCTTGTTAAACTCCATGATTTTTCTACCAGTCCATTTCTTCAAGTTGTTGGGGTCTTGAATTGTAGGACTGGACTATCAGCCACTTCTAAAGAAGCAGTTCAGTTTGCTGAGTTTGACTTTTATTTCCTCAGGGTATATGAAGGGTAAGAAGCAAATGTTAAGCCAATGAAAACTTCTCTGATTTGGAATCACTGTGCATTTCCTTTGAGCATTTTCCAATTACTATAAAAGGCAATTTTACAAAAGACAAAAAAAAAAAGATAGATAGATAGATAGATAGATAGATAGATAGATTAGATAGATAGATATTATTACTGGATCTTACAGATATTATTACTGGATCTTACAGATGTTTAAGGTCCCTGTCAAAAATGCATGCGTAATTTGACGTTTCATGTTCATGTGATTATGCCACATTTTAAATCTGTAAGTAGCACTGATGCTAACACTTTGCCTTCTGCAAGCCTGTCTCAGTATGAATATGATCCAGTATGAGTTTGGAGCTCCATATGTTTTAGGAGAAGGCAGACTTTGCATCATGTGACTAACTCAGGTAACTGGATATTGTAGATGGTCACATGGAAGTGTTATGCTTTCTGAACATTTTAGTTTTACTTCAGAATTGCTTATTTGCATGAGTTGTTATCTTTCTGAAATAAACATTAAGTCTCAGCTGAAATAATGGAAAATTATGCTAGGATAACAGGGAGCACTTTCAATCTCCCATGTCTGCCTGCATACCATGGCTAACACACAAATTACATTTTCCCAAGTGTTCTGGTTTACATGAGATTGAAATCCATACATGCAATAGAAATTTCTAAAGATCACTCCTCCAAATGCAGAAGAGATGGTGAATACAAGGAGTGCTCATAACCCCCCTCACAGATTCAGATCTTTGTTTTCTTTCTGGCTGATAGTATTTATTACTTAATTTTTTGTTCTTATAAGAACACCCTTATGAGGGCTCAGTAAATTTAATTGTAAACCCTGGCTCACATCTCTCATTATCTTCCAGCTGAGGATATAGTCTAGTACAAGATAAGAAATAGCACATCTAGAAATCTTTCAGATAAAGACTGACATCCGCATTTTAGGCATCAGATAAAGAATGTTTCTAACTGATGCTTGTAAACAAGTCCTTGAGGCCACTCTGCAATTAGTGGGGACCTCTGCTATACAGTCTCTCTCTCTCTCTCTCTCTGTCTCAATCTAAACTTACTATCAGTATTCACAATGACAAAATTGTCTCAAACTCTGATGCATACTTGCCAAATGCTTTGCTTCTATATATGTGACCAATATTGTCAGGGATCACCATAAAAGGATACCTCAGGTGAAGGTGACAATGATAGAAAAGAAGTTAGCAGAGAGACTGAGGAGACTGCTCTAGACATAAGATTTAAAAACTTGAATATAATTCTGAAAAATTTGTGTAGTAGCAGATAACCTGCTTGGAATCTTCCATGCTGTGAGGTAAAAGTACTAAAATCCAATTCTGGGCTTACAAAAATGATGCAAAAGCATGTTCAGTCTCTGACAGAAGTGTTCTGTTAATATAGAAAGTATAAGAAATATTTGCAAAAGAAACAAGGGCCTTTGTTAGTTTGCACACTACAGATTTAATCTTCATAATTAGGTGAACTTCACATTGCAGATGGCATCTTTCTCTAATGCATTACACTGGAAAAAGGCCATTTGTGTGTGTGGCAAATATTAGGTCTAAAACCAAAAAAGGTAAGCCAGTATTGCAACCTTTTTTCCCCAACTGAGTGTAGGAGAGGAAGGAAAAGAATGAAACCTGTTGGAATAAAGAACTTCTCTAGCAAATGATTTTGGGAAAATGCATGCAGGAATTGTAGGCCTATATGCAATAAATGGTATGAAATATTTTTATGGAATACAATTTTCAAGAAGAAAGTACATACTGCAGTTTTATTCTCATAATTTATAAATTCAGGTAATAGAAAACATAAATTTGAAGTATGGAATTGTAAGCAAAGAAACAAAATTTAGCAGATACAACACATAACTTGAGTTTTAACAGATTGCAGATATTTTACTGGTAGGAAATTAGAAATATTGCAAAATATTATGAATTTAAACATATTAAATCCAGAGTATTTGTAATGTAATATTTTGAAGAAACCCATAATTATATTGTGAGACTGATATTTGAGATGTTGAAAAGTCAAATTCAAGTTCCTCTTTGACTCTGGCAAATTATGGCGTATCATATTTGATAGACTCTTTTGCTAAGTGGAACTCCTGTCAGAGTCTCATAATTAGGCTCTCTAAATAAAGAACTTCAGTTAAAGAAAAAGTAAAAGGTCATATTACTGAATGTATTTATAACCACAAGATAAGCATAATTGTATTTAAAACCATAAGGCAGCGATATTTGATAGAAGGGATGTCATGGTGACTAAGGACCTCGCAGAAAACTGTGTTGTTTTTTTGCTAGTTTATCAGCAAAAGCATCTGACTTTTGCCTTAGTGTCTTCCATTCAAGTATCGTGGCTGCACTGGACACAAGCAGCAGTCAGAGAAGTCAGGCAGTGCCTGACTGCAGGCAAAGAAGAATTTAAGATGTGATGGGCAAAAGCCACTCCAGGGCAACTTTGCCAGTTCCCTCTCTTTTGATGTGCTCATGCAGAATTACCATTGAGGGTATTTTTCAAGCATAGAATTCTGGTTCCAGTGAACTGGAAATAGGTTCATGTCCACTGTGGACAGCTATTCATCTGCTGAGGCTTGACAAAAAAATATACAGTAGGAAGGAGTAGCTTACATTCCACTGGTACATATTCCTAATCTATGTTTTTGTCATCCAGGAAGCCTGTGATAAACATTTCTTGCACAATGGAACTGGGATGGAAACACATTAATTTTTCCTTTTCTTGATTGCATTCCAACAAGCTCAGTAAAACTTCAAGAGGTCAGGGATAGGTTTTACAAAAAACTAAGGGTCTGCTTTTTTTTGTGATGCCTAAACATATCATGTGAAAGGAAGCTATTCCCTCTGAAACCATATGACTGTAGTAATGTCTTACAATATTCAGGAAAGGTCATTTCTGTGCTGGCTGCTCCTCATATTCTCTTCTACAGTCATCCTCTTTTTTTTTTTTTTTTTTTTTTTTTTTNTAACGCTTTTTTTTTTTTTTTTTTTTTTTTTTTTTTTTTTTTTTTTTTTCCTTTCTACAGCAAATCTGTACATCTGGAACTTTAAAACAGATTTACTTAGGTAAACAAAAGATTGAAGTGCCTTTTTTTTTTTTTTCAGGGGTTGGGCAATTATTTATCTGTACTCAGCAAATACTGTCACAATACTATTCTTTGGAGATTATATTATTCTGCATAGTGCCCTTAATAGTTTTGTATAGTGAAATGATATTAGTGAATAGAGCAAGAGAAGTCATAGTTCTCATGTTAAAATTTATTTTTGCTCCTTTCCTTTCCCCCACAAGTTAAAACCAACATCTCTGTTTCAAGAAGACTTGCTGTCGGCCATCTACTTCATAGGTGCCAGGAGTGGCACATAGGTACAATATGAACAGCAAACAGGATTGTGTACTGGAAATTAAGACTTTCAAGTAAGCAAAATAATGGTGACAAAATTAGAGTTGCAAACCTAGAGTGAATAATAATCTTGCTTTTCAGAGCTATAATACAGCCCACAAACAAAGAAACAAATCTATTTTAAGTTTTATCATTATGTAACATATATATTTTTGTATAAAATATTAACTGAGTGATTCATTAATTTCCTACTTAAATCAGTTACAGGTGACCACAAAATGGCTACTTCTGTCTAGTGTGCAAGTCCTTTAACAGGAAGCAAAACTAGGGTGAAAAGAAGAAAAACAATTAGTTCAGCATAATGGAATGGATAAACACTGGGACACAAAGGCTGTCTGAAGTTAAAAACTGCAACAGAAAGGGCTTGTATGTCAACATAGCCAAGAGATTTAAAAAGGTGTTTTTCTCAGTTGGTATTATTTAGAAAGCAAGCAGTTAGCATATATTTTATGTATTTTGTTAGGAAATTACATCAATTTATAAAGGAACAAACTAATCTTCTGGGTCCTATGTGGGAATAAAAAACAAATTCACAGTACTTAGAGCTGATACTGAATAGACCTTTATCAAATTACTTCCTCCTCTATTTATGTTTAGCCTTCAGATAGATGTGTGATAAAGTGCACCCCATATTTATAACAGATGAGATAATATCTTGTCAGACTTCTCCGATGCAGAGAAAATTGTCAACTGTACATACACTTGGTGAAAATTATGAGAGTTGAGGGTGGTAAAGTGAGAAAGAAGTAAAGCTTGTGAGGTTGGCAAGTGGCAGAAGAAAAACCATTGGCTTCACAAATGGAAAATAAAGTAAAAAAAAAAATATTCTCCATTTCTGGTTCTTCACAGTGAATTTATTTTTTTCTTTCAGTTTAAGATTGTCTCAAAAGAAGCCTATGCTATTAATTCAGGTTGGGATTTTGCAGAGTCTGCTTTGGCTTATCTGTGCTTTCATTAGGAGTAGTGAAAAGTTTACTCTTCAACTCAATCAGCCTTAAAACATTTTTAACTGCTATTGAAAGTCTCTCCTGGTAGGTTACGATAAAGATTTCCTACAACTGAAACCAAATCTGAAAGTTTTAGAGTAGAATACTTAACTTCTTGTAATAGCCCCCCCACTAAGTCCACTTGTCAATGTGCTAGTAGTATCACCTCAAGACGTAACTGTACTGGAAAAAAGAAATACATTATGCACCAATACCATGCTTTTTGAGATGTAATCTACATACTAAAAGAGGTACACATGGTTTTGTGTACCTCTGGTTGTTGGAAGGGTGGGTTTAGGTTTTTTGTTGTTGTTTTGGTTTAGTGGTTTGGGGGGTTTTGGTTTGGTTTGGTGGTTTGGGGATGTTTTTGAATTTTTTCTTCTTCATTGAAAGATTCAGTCATCCAACACACCCACAGCAAAAAGGGACTAAGAAGGATAGACATTCAGGCAAATAAATTGTTTTGTGAATGCAGTTTCAGTCTTCTCTGACCAACAGAAGAATGTCTGACCTACAGAACATAGTCTTACATCCCAGGAAGAAACCCTAGTTTCTAATATGTTGAAGGCAGTCAGCAGGCAAGAAAGGGCAAAACTTGGGAAGGTGTTCACTTGTACTCTGTATGCCTAAAAGACTTCTATGTTTTATTAATACTGTTCTGATAGGAAATGCATACCTGTTCCAGGAAAAACGTGAGGTATATCCAGTTACGTGTCCTTGCCACTTATGTCTCCGCTGTCAATATGGTTCTTGCATCTTGGGCTACAGAGTGGCTGTCAATGAAGATGTCTCATGACCTTCTGGCTACACTACCCTTGGATGATTCCACTGTGCACCTAGAGAGCAGAAGGCAGGCAGCATCCCTGAAACAGCAGTATTTCCTTTCATAAGATTGTTCCTCAAAGTCTAGGCAGACTGAATTCCAAGAGAATGGAGACATTCATATTTCCCCTTGTTCCTTGTACTCATAAGCATGTGGAATTTGTGCCTTGAGAAGTACTTACCCTGTTGTTAGGTTAACAACCTAACAACCTAGGTTGTTAACCAAGTCCTAAGCACTTGAGATTTTGGTGGCAGGCATCTAAGCCAGACAGATCTCTTTCTACCCAAAGAACTCACCACACTAATTTTCCAAACACAGAGTTCCTCTGCAAAATTTGAAAGAGATGGCACAACCGGAGAAAGCATCTTAATGGATTTAAACAACTGTTCCTTAATAGCTACCTTTGATTTATTATACACTTCATTTATAAAATATTTATACTATCTATTTTGCCATTAACATGGAAGGTGTAATGAAAGTGATCCTAGCAATTAACAGTTTACGTATCTTTAAATCCAAAGCAACTGTTTCAGAATGAAGAAATAATTGCCACCTATGCTTGCTTAAGAGTTGTGTTAAATACCATGTAGACAAGACTCCAGAAAATGTTTCAAGCAAAAGCTAAAGTTGAAGAATTAACCCTTCTGAAAAATTTTTTACAGGGTTGAAAAATTACATAAGCTAAGTAATTCTATGAATAAGTTTTCTCCTGTGTATTCTTTTCCCAGGCTGCACAACTACATGAAATCTTAGTAATTAATGAAGTGTTTATTAGTTGTTTTTTGATCTGATGCAACTTGAGGCTAAGCCCAGCATTTATTCACAGAGAAGACTGTACCCATGCTCAAAAATTCACTTCATCCTGTACAGCTCATTACTCTCCTTATTAATTTATGTTCTGAAAATAATTAATTTTCTCTCACTTCCAATTTCTGTTGAAAAACTTCCATCTCAGTAAAACATTTTTGAGTGAGAAGGCATCCTGTCTCAATAACATAAACTTTCTTGGAGAATCCTTCTTTCATATATTAGGTACGCCAGAAAATATCCCAGTTAGGGATGCCTTTAGGCCACTGTGATTCTACATCTGTGTGTTCCCTGAGAAGAGTAAAACCTAATCTTTGTCATGTGTCAGGTGTTTCAAATCAACTAAAAAAATTATCAGAAAAGTCTTATTTGCACATTCAATCCAAGGAGACAAGTCCAATATACCAATTGAAAAAATGTCTGCAACCCTGAGTCTTGTACTTTTGTATGCAGTAATGCTTTCTCCTTTTGCAGTTCTAGGGAATAAATTAATTTGATTAGTCCTTTTGTAATTTCTTTCCTTGCAGTTCTTAAGCCACGAGAGAAAAATTATTACCTCGCTGGCTAGTACCTAGGAATATAATAACAATAGCCATTTATGTATTTGGAGCATCACAAAAGAACACTGAACAAGTTTATTGTCATGTTCCAGTTTAGTCTGACATATTTAGGTCCAAAGTTTTTGAAACTAGTAATACAATTTAGCTAATAAGCATATAATTTTGTTAATTCCTGGGGTAGGTACAAACTGTATGCCTCTGCACCAATGTATTTGCTGCAGTTCCACTAACAATGCATGGTGAGTTTTCTTGACTAACCTGCATGGCTCTGCCAATGCTCTTATGCCTAAAATGTAGATGATAGTGGAGAAAAGCAATGCACTTGAATAAAATGTCAATAGTCACTGGAGAGAAGAAGATGCTTTTGAAAATCTACAGAAAAAATGGTGTGCTTGTGTATGGTTGAACACTTAGGCAGAAAGACTGTCTCTGTAAAGGTCTTCAAAGGCATCTGTCTCTTCTGGTTATTCAGGGAATAAAAGATGATCTTTTCAATTATATCCTAAAATTTATCCATAAGTTACATGCCTAAGTTAAATCTCTTAAAGTTTAACATCTGAACGTCAATAGGGTATGCTCAATTAACCTCTTTTACTAGAAACTGAAATAATTAGATGAGAAACAGAAAAACACATTTTCTTCTTTCTACTATTATTTTTGCTATAGCAAGCCTCCTCCTGCTTGCTTTGCATCTTATTTTTTTACTGAGAATATGTTTTATCAGTATTCAGCCTAGCTCTTCAAGTTTCTTTACTTTTGGCATATAGCACAGAGCTTGTACCTGCTATTCCCATTTGTGCTATAGTTGAAGTAGAAGCACACTTCATCTTAGCTCCGACTGTCACGTATATACTACTGCTCATTCCTTCAGCTACAGGGTAAGGATATTTTTGTAAGTAGCCCTCAGTTTGATGCAGCTACTGGGACTTAAAATGACTTCTTCCAATTATCTCCTATAAAGAATATTTGACTGGAGACAATTTGTCAAGTGAAATTCAGGCTCTTGTAGTGGTAAAAAGTCCTTTCTTCTTATTTTTAAAGTATTAGCTGACAGACAGTAATACATACACTTCCAAAAACTAAACAGCATTGCCAAGGCACACAGCAACAATACTCTAAATAATTGTGTTCATTTGATTTCTCTGGTTTTTTTATACATGCACATCTCAAAAAGTTTAAAAGCATTTCATACAGCTTAAAACTTTCAACTAAATTTCATACTGCTATTCCTTTTACACACCAATGTAGAACACATTTGTGATTTACTTCTGTTTGGAAAATAAGTAAGAATAATCAACCTTAAAGCAAGAATTTTTGTATCCTATAACACATGCCTTCAAGAACTTAATTTTTTTCAAGCTTTTCTCTCTCACAGAGACAGACACAGTTCCAGAGGACAAGCATGTATCCTGGAGTTGAGTTAAAAGTTACTGAATAGTCTGAAAACACAAAATTATGGCTTAAAGACAAATCTAACTCTTCTCATTTAATTTTAGAGCCCTGAAGCAAAGTTTTAGAGCAAAGCAAAACAAGCAGGCCTAGAGGCATGTACTTAACTTCTCCTCACCAGTGTCAGGTCTGGAGGGTCATTGTTCAACTATTGTGACTGTAGACAAGAGTAACTATCTTGTCAGCCCACTCTCCTGCCACTGATCCAGTGGCTAGTAGGAGATGGTAAAGATTCAGGCACAAGTTATTAAAAACCTGATCATAGCAGTACATGTTCCCAGTTCAGTTGATGGTACATTTATTTCCTGATATATAAGTTGCCATATCATTTTATAGTAAAAGATTTAAAGGAATTTGTGATTTACCTTTTATGCTATTTTCTCCATATTGACTGTATCACCTTTTATTTGCTAGAACTTTGAAATAAGCATTTCTTGTTCTTAGCTTCCTTTTCGTCTGGGGGCCAGGCTCTTACCTCCAGTCACATTGTCACCAGTTGATCTCTGAATCTCTTCTGTAGTGAGTGAGCTCCTACATTTTGGCCCAGGTTTAGTTTCCAAACAGGCTGCAAGTATAGTCTGTGTAATGTACACTGTAACAACCTCTGAGATTACAAAAGCATGGACCCCAGCTGCAGTGCTCACAGCCAGAAGAAATCTTCATTTTTCAAAGGGAAGACTGAGTCCTTCTCATTGACCTCTCCCTAGTGGCCTGAGTTTCCCACTCCTGTCTGCACTTTCTTCTTGAGAAGAAACAGGAGGAAAAAGAAACTGTAGAGCTTAATGATGGGATAAGTCTTACCCACAGATAAAACAGCTGTGTCCAGGAGACTTTTTCCTCATTATACTCCACTCTGATCAAGTAAGTGACTCCTAAGAACAAACTCCTGGGGGGAAAAAGGAAAGAACCCAGCTCAGTCTTCCCTTTCTGATGTAAATGACATGATTAATATCAGAAATCAATTTCTAAATAAATACTGGCAAAATCATTGTTTGGGATATAGCATAACCTTTCACTTTCCAGTAATCTACATATTCTGTAATTCACACTAAAATTTGGCAATTACTTGCACATCTCAACAAAGTTTAAATAAGACAATCTTTTAGTGAGAGCTCAAATTATTAAACTATCATCTGAAAAAAAAACCATTACAGCCTGTTTCATGTTATGAAATATAAAAAATAGAAATCTAATTGTCAAAATAAAAAAGCACTTATGTTTTCATGAATTATCCTTGGTATTTCAGATGTTTTTGTTTGTTTGCTAATTAAACAAATTTCAATATTTTACAGTCTTCCAAACATTAATTATCATGACTTGAAAAAATATATAATTATTGCTAAAATCAGTGTATTATTTAACAGACTACAAAATCTAGCATATGCTACTGCTTATCATGACTTGAAAAAAGATATAATTATTGCTAAAATCAGTGTATTATTTAACAGACTACAAAATCTAGCATATGCTACTGCTTATGGTGTCATTTGAGTAAGATTCTAGGTATATAACAAAATTAGACAGAATCTGATGTAGAAATGTGTATTCTCTCAGGCAGCTGTTACTGAGGCAACCCCTTTTTTTGATACTACCTATAGTTCTCAAATTTGTCAACAGTCCTTAAAGGCCACCTAAAGGACAAACAGGGCACATGACAGAAGGAAAGCATTTATAAAGTAGTTTTTAATATCACACATGAAAAGTGCATAGCAATTCTGTTATTTGGCACTGATAATACATTTTTAATTAGCAACCTGCACAGTAAATCACTTTTTTCACAACCTTGCAGTGATCTGACTTCTTCCAGACCACTCATTTAAAACAAGACAAGACTTCACAGAATCACAGAATTACTTGGGTTGGAAAGGACCTTAAAGATCATCTAGTTTTGACTCCTCTGCCATGGACAGAGACTCTTCTCACTAGACCAGGTTGCTCAGAGCTCCATCCAGCTTGGCCATGAATAGTGCCATGAATGAGGCATCCACAGCTTCTCTGGGCAACCTGTTCCAATGTCACACCGCCGTCCGAGTAAGTATTTTTTTCTAATATCTAATCTAAACCTACCCTCTTTCCATTTGAAGAGGTTCCCTCTTGTCCTGTCACTACATGCTGTGTTAGATACCTTCACCCTTGGATACAGATAAGCACTTGTCTTGAAAAAGAAGGCACTGGCTTTCAGAATAGCTACAATACTGATCTTTCTCTTTTAATTCAGAAGGACAAACCAACATCAAGTCAGACTAAATTTTCTATGGCAATTTATCCTGTTTAAAACTGCTGCAGTGGGAAGAGTACAGAACAGTTAAAGCACAAGGCACTGGTCTTTCCTTATTACCTCCACAGCTATTTTCCTTAAGGATTTCTTAAAACAGAGGCTTTAAATTCTTGTTGAATATTGTTTGATGGATTTTATTTTCTTGTGTTTTTCTCTTGTACTTTTCTACTGTTTTACACAGGAAATGTTTCATTATTTCATTTTGCTTCTGATGTTAGTTTTTTTCATTTCCTGGTACCCTTGTTTCTTAGGAGGCATTGTTCTTCAGTTCCAGCAGCTTAAGATGCTTTCTTCTGCTTCATCTTTGAAATCTATGAAGAAAAATTGTAGTTGAAAATGCTTGTAATTGTAATTGAAAGCACTGTGGCCAGTCCTTTAATGGAATATCTATTATTTAGCTGAAATACATTATTGGAATGATAGAGTTCCCAGTTTTGGCCCCCAATAGAAGAACGATATTAATAAAGTTGAGTGTGTTCAGCACAAAGCAACCACAATGGACAGGGCCTGGAGTGTTTCCCCTGAAAAGAGAGTGCAGGAGAGCCAGTCTTAATGAGCTGGGAGAGAAGCCATCTTTGGGCAGATGTTAACAGCAGCCCTGGTAATTCTGAAGAGGTTATAAAGCAGATGGAGCCAGGCTCTTCACAATGGTGCACTCTGAGAAGGGAAAATTATACAGGCTGAAACGAGAGCACCCATACAGGTACGGGAAAAACCTTTTCATCATGAGGACAGCAAATAATTGGAAGAGGTGTTCCAGAAAGACTCTGCAATCTCTACAAGTCCTTGGAGGTTGTCAAGATTTGACTGGATACAAATCTGAGAAACTATGTTTGACCCTGCTTTGGACTGGAGGCTGGACTACAGACCTGCATTACAACTTGTATTCTTCTCTGAATGGCAAAAGATATGAAGCATGCAGCCTTCCAAAACTTGAATGAAGGTAGAATTTTTCTTGATTTAAATGTGGACAGCTCTGTACTGTGATGTTTTCACATGGGGAAGTTTAAACCATATTTGTTTTAAGAGCACTGCCAGGCCAGGAGGAAAAAAATAACAACATTTAGACATATTTACCAATAATAATTGAAAACCGGCTGGCTAATACTTGCCATCATTTTGAGGAGAGAAATTGGTGGTTAATATTCCAAGACAAAAAAAAAAAACTAGAAAGAACTCTCTTACATGACTGTAATCTAACCTCAGGATCTTCTCTTACATCTGTTATTAAAATATATTCTACTGGAAAAACTAAAAAATTGCTAATGCCTGACTCAGTTTAGGTCAACAGAGACATTCAGTTTTATTTGTTTTGTATCCTCATCTGATATTTACTATTTATCTACTACTCTGATAAGGCTAAGATCTTGGGAAAGATTAGGAAAATATCTGGAATAAGTTGAATGTTCTCTAGGATACAATAATTATGTCATTTATGGCCACTATTATTAAGTTTGCATACACCATGTGTTTAAAAAAAGCAATGCCAAGAGATTAGCCAATCTGGTTAGGAAACTTGTAACACGAGGGTGATGGGTGAGGGGGCTGACAACTCACAGTTCTGAACAACAGGGCAGCAGACTTTAACCTGGTCAAGGCTCTTGTTGCAGGAATCCATGGGAGATCATCCTGGAGACTGGAGGGATCACCTTATCGTTTCCAATATCACATTCTTCAAGCTCAAGAATGGCCCATCCCTATGAGCAGAAAATAAAGCCAAGGAGATGGGAGGCCTGCAGATGAACTAGGATGTCCTGACAAAACTCAGGTTTCAGAAGGACAAGAAAGTGACTGGAAGTTGAGCAACAGCACAGATTTTCTAAAAGCAAAATACTGCCTTACCAAGCTGATAGCTTTTTATAATGAAATGACTGACTTGGTGGATAAGGAGATATTTATCTTGACTTTAGCAAGGCTTTCATCACTGTCTTCTCTAATATCCTCATTGACAAACTGATAAAATACAGGCTAGACAAGTGGACAGTGAGGCAAATTGAAAACTGGCTGCACTGCTGAGCTTAAAGGGCTGTAGTTAGCAGCATGAACTTCATCTGGAAACCAGTCACCGTTGGTGTACCCTAGGGCAAGTACTGTTTAATGTCTTCATCAATGATCAGGATAAAGGGACAATTTACACTCTCAGGAGCTTTGCAAACAAAACTGGAAGGAGGGGCAGATAGACTAGGTGGATATGCCATCCAGAGGAATCTCAAGAGCTTGAAGAAATGGAAAAACAGGAACCTCACAAAGCTCAAGAAACGTGGAATTTCAAGTTCTTAAAGATAGCTTCCTTTTCTCTCTGTAGAAATTAAATTGCATTTCTTAATTCTCAAAAATGTACTTGAATGAGCAGCCTATAGGCTACACATTAAAAAGCTGCAGAAGTATGTTTCTTTCTTACGTGGAAAAGACACATGGAGCTCCTGTACTTGGGAGGAATAACCCCATTCACCAGTTCACATTTGGATTTCTGGAGGCTGGAAAGCAGCTCTGTGTAGAGAGCCTAGGAGTCCTGGTGGACAACAAGATGGCCACAAGCCAGCAGTGCACTGTTGTGGCAAAGAAGGCTGTCAGAAATCACTGACTGGAGTGAAAACAATTAACAATGTTAGTTACAAACAATGAATGCATCTAACACTTCTAACTAGCTATTAAAGATCTATGTTAAAACTATTAAACAGAGTAATTTCATAATGATCCCTAAGGAATGTCCATTTCATGGAGCCATTTAAAGATAACAACAAATAGCAAAAGTTTTAATAAAATTGAAAAAAAATTTCTGAGCACAGCATCTTTTTTGTAAAACCCAATGTATGCAAAACCAATAATACTTCAAGAAGAAAAAGAGCGTATTTAACAGATAATCTAATCTTCATCTTTAAATCCTGCTAAATTAATATTTTCTAAAATCTGTTACCACAGTGACATTCTAATCTTTGTCAATTATTTATCTAATCTGTTGTATTCATGGACATGCCACCTTTTCTTTAGAATTATCAGTTTAAAATGCTTCCTATTGTCTAGGGACAGTCCGCTAGCAAGCTTTTGTGAGTCTGTGCACTCTTCTGTGTTATTTTCATATACCAATCCTGTTGGCCTTGCTGGAAAGCTGCTCTTTTGTTCATCTGAGATGATGGAAGGCCTTAAAATGTTGGAAATTGCAAATTATTAATAGGTGGATTCTACATACTCATGTATTGCACTACAAACTAGCCCCTATTAATGTTTCCCTGGGGGTCTTTTGTGTGTGAGAAAATAAGATATAAAGTAGACAGTTATGATAGCCATTGAATTTGTCCATAATTCTATAAATTAAAAGGGATGTACTAACGCATACATTTAATAACTTTTTAGCATCTCTAATAAATCAGGAAAATTATGTTCCCTATCCCTATGATGATGTTTTGTGAAAGACAAAACATGGAATGGAATTTAGGAAATCTACTTGAAAAGACAAGTAATAGAGACTGGGAGGAAACACAATTAAAGACAAAGCAAATACATTATTTAAATATTTAGATTTAAAATCCAAATTTAATGTTCAAAGAAGGGCAAGTGCAGCCAGAGAAGGGCAAAACAGCTGGTGAAGGATCTGGAGCACAAGATTTATGAGGAGCAGCTGAGGGAGCTGGGGTTGTTTAGCCTGGAGAAAAGGAGGCTCAAGGGTGACCTTATTGTTCTCTACAACTGCCTGAAAGAAGGTTGTTGAGAGGTGGGGGTTGGTTAGTTCTCCCAAATAAGAAGTGACAGGACAAGAGGAGACAGCCTTGAGTTGAACCAAGAGAGATTTGAATTGGATATTAGGAAAGAATTTCTTCATTATAAGGGTTGTCAAACACTGAAACAGGCTGCCCAAGTAAATGATTGATTCACCATCCATGGAGATATTTAAAAGATGTGTAGATGTGGCACTGGACATGGTTTAGTGCTGGACTAGGCAGTGCTGGGTTAATGGCTGAACTCAACAGTCTTTTCCAACCTAAATGATTCCATGGTTCAAAAATTTATAATAAATATTTAAAAAATTAAGTCATTGATGTATCATGTAATTTTCAATGTTGCCTTCCATTCTTGGTACCCAAAGATCCAGTAGTTCTTAATGTAAATGACAAGAAACACTAAGGTAATTCTGGCAATCCAAAGAGTTTATTCCAAATATTGTACTGCTGTTGAAGAATAGAGCACACTTGCTCCTTTTTTTTCCAAGGTTTTCTTATTCGAGCTCTTATTTCAGATCAGAGACTTAGTTACTGACTATTAGACTAAAGACTAAGCATTTTGCTACTTCTCTGATTTGTCTTCCACTGTATTGTGTTCTTGGTGCAATAGAAAGTACTTAATTTCCATGACTATTCATTTGTCATGTTCTTCTGAAGAAATGAGTAAAGTTTCTAGCTCTTGTCTCGTAACACTTGTTCTAAGTGTTCAATGATGCAGATTTTAACTGATAATATTGCATAAAATTGTTTTAGCAGTCTGAAGTGTTAGAACCACTGATTGCCTTTTTTAAGTTGAGGTATTTGTTTCTAAAAATATTTTACAAAAGAAGGAGTTTAGATAATTATCTCTAGGCCATTTTTGCTAAATCAGCTACCCACAGATTATGATGAAACCTGCAATTCTTGTTTTCTTTGAACTGTTGAGTGTGTTACCTATTTTATATTGTGGGTATAAAAATTGTATTAGCCACATTTTAAACAAACATACATTAATGATTATTTTATAAATTTTGTTAAACAATGAATTTATCTCCTAAATATGCTACTGTTAGGAGCAATGTGTTCTAATACATAAGTAAGAATAGAGAGGTTAAAATATCCTTTCCATCTATTTAACAGCTTAGTTGCATACTAAATAACATATTCAGTATTTGTTAGTGGTCTATTATTATTTATATATAACAATTTGCTTATTTAAGTTGAAGAAGAAGCACAGACCATAATTCTTCTGCATGCATAATGATATTAAATTATTTGTTTCTCTTTTAGAATTAATTTTTTTTCTGAACTTGCTTTCTATGAAAAACAGAAGCATCCTCCACCCTTCACCAAAACCTTTCCATTTAGTTCTTTCACTGCTCAGAACTAGATGGAACATTTAAAATTTTAACAGACATATTTACTGAAAGATTAATGATTTTCACATTCTCTCCATTGAATTCTAGCTGCATTAAGACTCCTAAGAGTCCTATCAGTGTTGCTTTTGAATACTTTGTTTTTCCCTTAGCTGTAATAATTTTGATGGAAATCTTGTTCTTCGGTGAAGATTTTTGCAGGATTATGTCATGAACAACACAAATTAAATACCTTTAAATGCATTTTAATTTTTAAATTAATACTTTGGGGTAGTGGAAAAGTCTGTTCCTTATGAAAAGTCAAACACACATGCAATGAAGATAGAAAAATAAATTAAATGAAAACCTCAGAATTTATGATTTTTCAAAGGCGACAATGAAAAACATATTTGATCTAACTGACAATAGATTTAGTTTGGGTACTCAGGAAAGAAAATAAGAGCTAATAACTTCAGCATCCACATACAAACTAAATATTTTAATTCCTCACAGAAACTTTCATTAAAATCTAAATCAAAACTCCCTAATTATGAACTTTGTAGAGACTGAAAGGGACAATGACAGAATCTGTGTCAGGTCCAGACTAGTTACTCTTAACTGCTTTCATTACAGTTGGAGAAAATAACGTCCTAACTGGCTAATTGATTGACTGAATTTGCCTGTGTTTGAGAGCCTTTATTTATTATTCTGACTCCAGATCTGACTTCCTTTGCTCTTTCTTCATTATTACAAGGATGAAAAAGCAAAATAAGTTTCTTAAATCTTAAATGTCTAAATTTTCAAATAAAATTGTATTGAAAGCTTATTGAAATAATAAATAAACATTATGAGAAGACAATGATTCTTACACAGAACTTTCAGTGAAAATATTATTCTCAACTGGACTAATAAAAAAGCAGTAGTTTAACAAACTGTGAAAATATGTTAAAAACCCCAGACAAACATGGAATTCCTACAGCTTTTAATCCTCCCTTTGTGCTGAAGGCCAAATGCACAAATAGTTAAATAATCTTTTAAAAAGATCCATGAACACTGACTACTGAGTTTCAGTGCAGCAGCAGTCAGTAACTTGGAAGCTGTATATAAAAACGGAAGAAGGTCATTGTAAGATACACCCCTGTGTTACCTACATCACATATCACTTATATTTTCAGAATAGAGAATTTTAAAATCTCCCCCTTGTTGTTTTCCTATCTCTACACAAATGTTTTAGCTCTCCTGGTTGGGGTACCTCTGCCCCAGCTGCTGCTGGAACACTTATCCATGCACCTCACAGCAGCTGACAAGCAGCTGAGCACAAACACAGCACACATCACTCAGAGCTCACCTGGTCTGGCAGCTTGTAGATAAGCACTTCTGAATCCTCTGAAAACCTACAGGAAAATGTGGTTTATCTTTTCTATATGAGTAAAGAATACCTAGAAATTCTTCTTTTTTGATGTAATATTACACAAAATTACCAAGCTGTATTATCAGTTTTCCTGTTTAGCGTTTTTTTTACCTTGTTCCAATTCTATTTATTTCTTTAAATTAAGAGTTGACTTGTTGTTGAGTTATGGCATAATATTTTACACTTTGTACCTACTCATGCACAAGGTGTGAATTATAGCTTCATTACTCACACTCTGTCATCTCTCATTGTTTAAGCATTATGTTGAGGTCAAACAGAAAGATGAATTAGTTTTAAGTTTTGCTCCTGTCAGTTAAAACTCACTTTGAATGTTTCACAGTAATAGCTTGTCAGCAAAAGAATAAATTATTTAAGAACAAGCAATTCCTAATATATTTTAGAAGTTCACAACTGTTGGCACATAAGTCCAAGATCATAGAATCGTAGAATAATTTGGGTTGGAAGGGTCCTTAAAGATCATCTGGTCCCAATCCCCCTGCCATGGGCAGGGACACCTTCCTCTAGATCAAAGACTGCATTCATCCTGACTGAGTGTGATCCATTCACTGACATTCCAGCTGCCCCGGCAGGGTTTTGTCTTTGGTAACCTATCTGAATGATAAAACTAAGAGAATAATATCATAATTCCCTGAGTGAGGGATGATCATGGGCTCTAACTCTCTGTTCTGAAAGCCCAAGTAACTTGGAGAAAATATTTTAAAGCCTCTTTGTGATTAGATGTTTGTATATTGGGAAAATATTTAAATTGTTACTGATTTTTTTCCACAAATACTATGTGGAATTTTTTTCCATAAATACTGTGTGGTTTATTACTAGTTTTTTCTTTGCTGGTTTTGGTTTTCATCATTGCTGCTCTGAATATGAAAGTTCTGTGCTTGTTTTCTATAATCATTGCAATCTACTTGCCCCCATAATATATTTTCAAAAACTGATACAACCTCCTTGGCTAGAAAGAAGAAATTATCATCCATTCTGTTGGAACTGTTTTAATACTCTGCTGAGAAACCTAGAAACTTCACATAGGAAGAAATTAAAATCTTTAAAATGTACATGATTTTAAAAGCTTCATATCAAGATTGGAAGAAGGAATATTTCCAGTTGTGCCAAGGACTTAGTTCCTTCACTCTTAAATTAAAATAAGAAGTTTCTAATCATTAAGGAAATAAACTGTATTAAAATATTGCATAATTTCCTTCATGAATGTATTTCAAGATAATTTTATATGTTTGAAAATATTAAAAAAATCTTTGGTAATGTATATATTATATTTTGGAACGTTTTCTGACTGTTATGAAAATAGATTATGAAAACATTAGTCTCACTTTAAGTTTGACACTATTTTGTAGGAATGGGTATTTTATTTCACTTTTTTTCTTTTTTTTCATTTTTTTAGAAGGTCGATATAACAATGAAATTAGAGACATAATGAAAATACTATCTTCTTCAGGCACTCCAGATTTCAAAATCAGGCAACAAGTTACACAAGAAAAAGTAGTTTTGCATTTTTTTTTTTTTTTTTTTTTTTTCTTTTCTGGGATGCACCTGAACTGGTATCATCACATGTTTAAGCATTTAGTTCCACTATGTGGCTAGATGGCTCATCTCATGTTTGAAAACAGATCATGCTCATTGGGTCACTTTAACTTCCTCCTGCATTTGAGATCCTTGTGCAGCCATAATTTTTTTAAAGTCCAGAATCTGTGCTCTACTGCTCTCTTTCTTCCATCCTTCAAGATCTTGATTTCCAGTGTTTTGTGGTCGCTACTGCCAGGACTGCCCCTCTGTCTTACCCCAACACGTTCTTCCTTGAACAGTAGCACCCAACAGTACAGATGGAGAAATGATGGGACTCCTCGGATGTCAGTAACCTCCATTTTACATCATAGGGTTTATGTCCAGTGCTTGATCTCTGTGTACCTCTTGTTTAAACCATGTTCAGTCTTACCATAGCTTGCTTGCTGTGAGGACACTGAAATGGGAGACAGTATTCCAGTAGTAATTTTGTCTGTGGAATGTAAAGAGGCCAAATTGCTTTTTTTTTACTTTGCATTATCCCCTATATATATGTCTATACTAAGATTTTCTTAGGCCCTTTCACTGCAGTGTTGTGCTAAAAGGTCATGCTGATTAGCTACAATGACCCCTAAATCCTTCTATGAATCACTAGTTTCCAAGACAAAACGTCAGTATTGATTAATAATCATCCTGCATCTTTCCCTGTGTTTAGTTTCACAGTAACTGAAATACTGGAGTTTCTGTTTGGCTGAAATTGAAGATAGGAAGTTTTTTAAGTACCCTAAATCCACCTCTGATTTTATTTGACCTAATTATATGTCTCTGATTTACAGTTACCAAGCCACATTTTCAGCTAGTGTAAATCAAGATGACTTGCTGTTTACCTCAAGTAATTTATCTATTCCACACACTGCAGTTGCTTAAATGAAGCACAGAGAAGACATCTATATGATATGCATAATTGACTACTTTACACATAATAAATTAAGATTAATATTAAAAATTATATTGCATAAAAAGTGAGCTCACAACCATTTGGAAAAAATGAGGAATCAAATGTCCTAATTGCATAGAAATTAAAATTATTTTTTTGCATCAAAACATTGAATACTCTAAGAGATGACATTGGCATAAGGCCATTGTTCCTCTGAGGCTTTCCTTCTCTATTTTAGTGAATCCGCCTTCTCCTTACTCCTATAAATAAATATACATGTTTGATAAACTTTTATCTTGCCTAGAATTTTCCTGTGAGTTTTCTGTTCTCAGTCAGAAGGCAGCATAAATGCATTTTCCTCAGTAGGTGGGACAAATTCAACTATGTAATGGTAATCATTTAATGACTGTATGAATACAATAGTCTTTAAAACTCATTCTTAGAAGAAAATGTAAAAAATTATAAAGTTTGAGTTGGAAGAGACTTTAAAGATCACCTGGTTTCATGGCACCACCATTAGTGACACCTTCCACTGTTTGTTCAAAGCACCATCCAACCTTGCCTTGCACACTTCCAGGGATGAGGAATCCACAGCTTCTCTGGGCAACCTGTTCCAGTGTTGCATTGCCCTCACAGTACAGAATTTCTTCCTTATATCTCATCTAAATCTACCCTCTCTCAGATTGAAGCCATTTCCTCTTGTCCTATCACTACAAGTCCTTGCACAAAGTCCCTCTCTGGCTTTCCTGTAGGGCCACTTCAGGTACTGGAAGGTGCTATAAAATCTGCCTTCTGCAGAGCCTTCTCCAGGCTGAACAGCACTGACTCTCAGCCTGTCTTCCTAGGAGAGGTGCTCCAAGCCCTCTGATCATGTTCATGTTCCTCCTCTGGACTTCAGCAGACCCAAGTTTTTCTTATGTTGGGGGCACCAGAGCTGGACATGGTACTCCAGATAGGGTCTCATGAGAGATGAGCAGAGGGGGAGAATCATCTCTTTTTACTTTCCTGTCACATTTCTTTTGATAAACAGGATACAGTTGGCTTTCTGGACTGTGAGTACACATTACTGGGTCATGTTGAACTTTTGAGATCGCACTCAATCTGGTGAACAAGAGGAGACAGAGAGGCTATTTGTGAAGCAGATACTGGCAGAATGTATTTTTTGTCCTCTGCAAAACTGAATGAGAGCTTCCTTGTTCCACTATGAAGAGAACTAAAGGAAGCAGGTTGGCAGGAAGTCTTTAGCATAGTCAGAGCACTGCTACATTGCTGAAGGAGTAAGTGTACGAGACGAGAGATGGAAGAAATGTTGGCAAAGAAACACATCTTGGTACAGTTCATCCTCTGTGTTTGTGGATGGAGTGTGCTGTCAGATCCTGAGCCAATACCATATGGAGGATGCAGGTAAGACTTATTATCATAGCCTGTTTTTTATTTAAATATATGTGTTTGGAGGCACAAAGAGACAGAGTAAAGAAATCCTACCTCCTTCTATGTCTTACCCAGTAGTGTCCCATTTTTTTTGCTTCTGCTGTGCAGCAGCTCAGATTTGATCCTTTATAGTATTTATAATATTCATGAGCTAACAAAATTGTGTCTGATTTTCTGCAGTTCCCCCAATGCCTGACAAATGACATCACCTTTATTCCCTTCTCTCAGAGAATATGCTGTCATTGACCTAAATCCTCATGTTTTTATGAGCCTGATTAGACCTTTACAAATAACTGAGGAGAACCCACGACATTAAAGCCAATGGTTCTGCTTGCAAAGAGGTTGCTATGTAGTGTACTGTCTACTTACCCTCCTGCATGTGTGCAGACTTTCACTGAATTAATTCTGTACAAGATATCATTAAACATTGCCCTGTACAGGTCAAAAGCCTTTATAATATTTAAACAATTTTATATAGCAATATTATATGCAGACAATCACCATACATCTCCAACTCACATTTGTATTCTTCCAAACATTTCCATCAGTTTTCCTGAATTTAGACCACTTCACTTTTCCTTTCTTACTCTGCCAAAAATTTCCTCAAATGCAATTTTTCTGTGCCAAAGTAGTTGTTTTGCCATGTAGATCTATATACATCACAGGAAATTGAGAAGTTGCTCCTGTATTTCAAGGAGGAAAGCTTTTGCTCACTCATCTGCAAATGCTACAGAAAAATCTATTTTAAATTGAATGTTGATTGAAATAAGAAAGGACTGTACCACATTACATGAAAGGAGAAGCACTCATTTTCCAATTATTCTTTGCTAAAGTCAATCATCTTGTTTCTGTGATGGTACAGCAAACACAAAAAGCAGTTGACTATCTTGTTACCATGGAATTAGGGCAAAATTATTGCAACAGTTATATTGATAAATCCTGACCTTTCTGTTACAGGGTAGGACTGTTTTCTCATTATATGTATAATGCTAGGGATAAGAGGACCCAGTTCCTTATTAGGTCTCCTGTTATGGACACAAATAATAATAAAGAATAAAGGAATGGACACACCACTTTCACAGTAAAAGTAACTGCTTCCCCTTGAACTGCAAGACTGTTCAGGGCATGTTGCAGTAATGTGCCATGTGGGCCACTTTTCTGCTCTTCCAAGCAGGAACAAAATGTATTGTTACACCTTTTGATGATTACAGCACATAGAGAAAGTAAGTGATGGTCACAGAGCATAAAATGCATCCTGTATCAATATGCTGTACTGCTTAAGGCCTTATTTCACTTGTGGAGCATTTTTTTTTCTTATGTCTTTTTTTGTGAAGAAAGATATGACACTGATAAATGTTTTCCTGTCTTCATCACAGCATTGCTGGAACAGAATACAAGACAGTGTTATATCATGCTTGATTAATTTGAAAAAGGACATTTTAAAGGGCTTATGGTCATTTTATCACATGTCAAAAATCTTGATAAAAAAAGAGAATTTTTGCAAATTCCTTTATAGTTCACAGCAGAAGCCTCTGCTCCTCCCTTTGCATGAGTCATGGATGACTGAAAGGACAACCTGTGTAGGTGTAGAAACCAACAGATCTTGCTGTCCTGGCACCTGGATAGACAGTCCTGCTTGATCTAGTCTAAAGCAAGTAACGTGAATCAAACATCAGATCAAAATGGCAAAACCCTTACATTTCATATTATCTGTAGGAAGGGCAATTGAAAATGCAGTAATATAAAGATTAACAGAAGCTAAAAGCTTTGAAAATAATAATAAAAAAAAGTCCGACACATCAAATGTATTTGCTGGAGCTTATCCAGCTCTGCTAAGCCTTCTTCTGTTTTCTTTCACAGAATTGCCCTGACTATCCAACCAAGAAACAATCCTGAATTTGAAGCATGCAATCATGCACAAACACTTTCCAAAATCCTGTCAAAAGAGATGCTTATTGACACAGTCTTAGGAAAAAAAAAAAAAAGTTTTCAGGTGTGTTTAGTGAATGTGTTTGTATATTTTAAGTCAGTAACTGCTTCAGAGATACCAGCTGGAAGACATAGGCTTCACTACAGCCAGTGGAATCAGGATTTCAGGATGAGGGAATAAAAGCTAAAGCTGTAACTGCTGGGGGATAGATGTAGCCTGAATTCAATAATCTATTTTTATTTTCTATACACAACTTTTTCCTGTCATCTTTATTGTCATGTGCAACCTCAAGCTTCTAGACAGACTCATTTTAATTAAGATATCAAGACATATGGATATATTCTAAACCACAAAGGCCAGCAAATTGATTTGAAAGATTTAATGCTTTAGTTGGGAATGCAAGTAGCAATTCCGTTTTTGAAAGTTGTACCTAGTGATGACAAACACGTTCCTTAAGATTTACAGACCTGTTCATTTTGAAAGCTGTTCAATTACAAGAAAACTTGCAACACTACACAAAGAACAGTTCCTAATAACAACCTTCTTGTGGCCTTTTTTTGTCTTTCATTTGAAGCGGGTAACTAGCTTAAATGGAACTTTAACAGATATGTTACACACCATAACTGAAAAATTAATTCAGTGCTAAATCATATGGAATCCCAAGTCTGATGAATTACAATCTAGATAGTAGTGTTAAAGACATAAATATGTACCCTCATAAATTTATGGGGAGGAGTTACTTATTTCCAGTAATTGTCATTCTTTTTCCCATGCTATCGTTCATAACCATAAGCAGTTATAAATATTGACCAGATTTTTTTTTCAAATTCGGTTCGAGAGTTTAGATGCTTCCATTATGACATGTCTGTGACAAGACCTGATTTTTATGGCATAACTTTTTGGCACTTCATAGAAAATTTGCTATTATAAGTAGTTTTGAGCTGACATACTCAGAGGGTATTCTCTGAACTCTTGGAAACTGAATAATCATAGAATAGAACCATGGAATCACAGGTGCTGAAAAAGACCTTTAAGATCATTGAGTCCATCTGTTAACCCAGCACTGCCAAGTCCACCACTAAATCATGTACCCAAGGGCCACATCTACATGTCTTCTAAATGCCTCTGTGGCTGGTGATTCAACAATGTCCCTGGGTATTTATTTCCTCCCATCCTCATGCCTACTTCACAGAATCACTGCATTTAACTGAGCTTGCTGACAGTACAGTACAATGACATGTTGGATGCTATATTCATATGATTTTATGTAGCAATCCTCTAGGTAAAGGGTTTAAAGACTATCCTACTTATGTGACAAATGTGAAAGAAAAATGTATTTCTGAATGCTTCAAAAGCAAAAAGTACATATGTTCTGGTTTTGGCAATACTTCTATAAGTCAGGGAGCCAGAACTGCACAAGTATTATCTGTGCCGTGAGAATTCCACAGAATTTTGGAAGACTCGCTTTTGCTTTTTATTTCTTTCCATTGCTAAGTGTTAAGAAATTCCTGACACAGAATATAGCAAATGTTTTCAACTTCAGTCCTTGTCAACTCTTCAATAGTTCTGCCTTCTTCTTTCAGAAAATTAATATACACAGTGTTTTCATTTGTCTGTTTGACAAATACTCCTGAATGCTCAATAACTTATCTTTGAAATTAACCTGTCAGAGTAATCATGACACAAATATAATGATGAAACATTACTCTGCTTTAAAGATGAATTTCTGCAACAGTAATAACTGGCCCCTGGGGTGTTACTGATTGATGAAGCAATACTTCAATAGAAATTGAACTAATTTATGTGCGGGTCTACAAGAAAAATCTGCATATTCTATGTGAAGATTCCTTTGGCTAACCATGAAAAAAGTCATGAAGGTTGTAGACTTTGATTTGTGTTTGTTCAAGAGATATGTTAAGATGATGTATATATTAACCTAAAATACAATAAAAATATATATGCATTTATATATCCTGTCTCTGTATTGTACATTATTTCTTTGCAATGTTCCACATTAAGATAAGAATTTACTTAGCTTTGAAAATATCTGGCAGCTAATTATTAAACTAAAATTAAAGTTTTTTATATACCAACAAATTTTACATAGTGAAGAAGTATAAAACACATACTGCCAAATTCAAACCCAGAATGTACTTTCTCTAATTGAATGTTAACAATCTGTAAAGTTAATCCCAATATTCCTTGCCTGATTGAGAAAGTACAGGAATGGTAATAATTATTGCACATAATAGCAGCTGTATGCCCTTACCTTTTTTTACTTCTTGTGATATAGTGGAAATTTTGCACCATGTTAAGAGAAATGCAACAAGGACATAAGGTCTTAAAATAACTCAGTGAAGATGAAATTTCAAAAGATGTTCCTTCCAAAAACTAGAAGTGAGAATTTACAGATTTGTAAATCATGTAGTATAATTGTAGTATAATAACATTGAGTAAATGTCTTTGTGGTTTTCTTTTTCATTTGGTTTGGTTTGCTTTGCTTTGCTTTGCTTTGGTTTGCTTTGGTTTGGTTTTAAGGGATTGAATCATTGTTGTTGATTTTACAATTCCTTATAATATAAGCCTATCTGCCAGGGTAGGAATCTATAAATTGCTAATTTGATAGAAAGACAAGAAGGAGTTGATATAAGCCATGTCTGGGTCTCAATAACTATTTTAATCATGTTTCAACTGGTATAAGGGGGTCTGAAATGGCTTTCTCTATTACAGGAGCTTGTGCTGTAAGGCCTGCATATCTTGTCATGATACTTTCATTCACCATTTTGCTCTTTACACCCTGGTTTTCATCAAATGGCCTAGATAAATGATTCATTTAAGATGCTGTTTTGTGACAATGCAGCTGTTCTAAGAGGATAATACAGAATGAGGCTTTTAATGTCGTTGCCCTGTCTTGGAAGCATACAGCCTCTGTTTCTTTTGTTAATCAGCTGTAAACTGATAACTATTTCCTTAAACTACCAAAATCTGTACACAGGGAACATCTATTTCACCATCAATTCCCTCCCCCCTACCCAAAAAAACATTGTTTACAAGTGGTTTCTTGCATACATATACATACATATATATATCATATATGCATGGAATTCGAAAGCAAAGCTCTTCCTATGGGTAGGATGTTCATGAAGGTGAGCTATTACCACATTTATGTACAGTGTCAAATATAAAATGGATGTGTTTCCAACTCTGTTTTACGAAAGACATACAGCTTCTTTAAGTGGTAGGTTTTATTTATGTAGGTTCATATTTTTTGTGGTATTGCAGAGAAAATGAAAAGACCCCTTAGCGGGATTTATTGAACAAAGCTCAATAAGGGTCATCTAATCAGTGGCTAAAACATCACTCCATCTACTTGAATTTATCCAGGAGTTCATTTCAGTTGCTCCTATATAATATATAATTTAGTGGGAACACTGTGTACAGAATTACCTGTTTTCTATTTTACTCTAATGATTTAGAAAGAAGCTATAATTTTCTGAGGAGAGGAAGAAGCATATATTAATTTTCCTGTAATTGCTATCACCAGTTCTTTAGAATCACAAATGACCTTTTTTCCCTTTGATCAAAAGGATTTGAAATACTCTGAATCTTCAAACTAAAATTCTCTTCATTTCAGACTGTATTTTTTGAGTAACTTTGTCCATCAACATATATTAAGGAAAAAGTCTGATTTTTTTGAGGGGGATGAGATGGGCTAGTTTGTTTGTTTGATTTTGGTTTTGGGCATACAATCATCTTTATTTTTATATCATCAACCATTTCACAGATTTTAGGGACAAAATAATTAAGGAAAAAGGTTACCCTTTCTTATTTCAAGAAGTAAGCCACTGGGCATGTAGCTCAATCAAATACTCCTAGTGCATATTGTTCACATATACACATGTACAATATCAGACAAGCTATATATCAGTTTAGTAGAAAAAACTAATACTATATAATCCATCACTATTTTTCAAATATTTCCATTCACTTCTCCAGTGAACTCTCTGGCTTACAGACATGGATGGTAACTGAATTTACACACAATTTGCAAAAGGTTCCTTCAAGTTTTTCAATGAGATTTTAAAACTCATGGGTTTAAAACTGTCCTCAGTATTCTCATTATTTTATTGCCAAATTTATGACCCTCATAAATGTCATGGTTTAACCCCTGTCAGCAACAAAGCTCACAGAGCCACTCATTAACTTCCCCTCAGTGTAACGGGGGAGGCATTGGAAGGGTAAAGGTGAGAGAAGTTGTGGGTTGAGATAAAGACAGTTTAGTAGGTAAAGCAAAGCTGCGCGTGCAACCAAAGCAAAAGTGGGAATTCATTCATGCCTTCCCATGGGCAGGCAGGTGTTCAGCCACCCCCAGGAAAGCAGGGCTCCATCATGCATGATGGCTGCTTACGAACATCCTCCACTTCCCTCTCCTTCCCCCAGCTCTGAGCATGACACCACATGGTCTGTAATATCATCTGGGTCATCTGTCCTGGCTCTTTCCCCTCCCAAATCCTTGTGCATCCCCAGCCTCCTTGCTGGTGGGTCAGCATCATAAAAGGCCTTGATTCTCTGTAAGCACTTCTCAGAGTTAGCTAAAACATCCCTATATTATCAACACCATTTCCAGCACAAATCCTAAACATAGCCCTCTACTAGCTATTATAGAGAAAATTAACTCCACACCAGCCGAAACCACCACAACATGTTAAAAAATTACTAGACAAATTTGCATCTGTCTTTAATCTTCTATGTCAGCCCTCCTGAAGCACATTTTTCTGAACAGATAAACATGGATCCTTACTAAAATATTTCTGTTTCTCTGACTTGGTAAATAGGTTTTCTTACACAAAGCGATTTGTTACACAAATGTGTCTGTGAAACAAACACTTGAAAATCAAGCAAAATATATTTCCTGTTTCCCTAACAGTTCCCCTAAACTATTGCAGGATTAGACTCTTTCCACTTCACATGGTTTTTCCATGCGCCATTTAGCAGAGCTCTGTGTCAGCTGAGGAACAGTGGAGAGGGACAGGGGAAGGACACTGCCTCTTCAAGGATCTTCTCTCAGTCTGGAGCCCTGCCTGGGATGAATATGGACAAAATCTCTGCCTCCCTCTTTATATATAGTCTGGATGTGCCTTTTTCCACGGGATGTAAAGCCTCTGTAGAGTCTGGGACTTCCCTTGATTGCAATGTGAGGATGAGTGGATGAAAAGCTTCTTTGTGTTCCCTGTGTTCTTCTCCCTGCTTCTGTGCACATTACAAAGGCTCATCTTGTCCTTAATCTGGTAGTAATGGGGTACTTTTTTCTATGGTATTTAGATAGGCACTATAACTGCTTTAGAGAGTGAGAAGTTTAAACTATGCCACTTTTTGGTGAATTAAATAATGAGCACACACCTAAATTAAGACAAAATATTGTCTCCAACATAAAAAAAAATATAATTTTGTTTGAGCTGGAACTTGCACTATCTTGCTCAATGTGTTTCCTGTGATGGGCTGACTTTGCCTGAAAAGTGGCTTTTTTCACACAACTGAAGAGTGTTTTGGCAGCTCTATGATCTGGATATTGCCTGCTCCAATCTGTCTGCCAGATCACACTATGAAATTTGAAACAGAAACTTAAATTAGTATCACAGAAGATGTTAGTATTACAAAAGGACATTACACATCATCATATTCCAAAGTGCATGGAAAACTGAAATTACGTGAAGATACATGTATTTTTGTTATGCCCAAGATTTTAAGGTACTCTTCTCTGTAAATAGAATCTAGCATGGAAAAAGAGACTTGTCCTGAATGAAATCTTGACCAGTGCCCAGGCAAAAATAATTGGGACATAAAAATTTATTTGTTCAAAAATGCATTTGAAAAATATAAATGTGCAAAAATTGACAACTACTACATTAAAAAAAAAAAAATACAGAGCATGCAGATATTTATGCTTTAGGGCATAAGTCAAACACTAGGCTGCCCAAGGTCAGGAATATATTTTCCCTCTGGTCAGTTGTGCATTGCAGAATTTTCTTGACCTTTCTCAAAAGCATTGTATGTTACTTATTTTTCAGAATAGCAAACTGGACCAACTGAACTATTGGTTTAAGCTAAAAAGGCACTTCTGCAAATTCTGCAGGACTAGCAATTTTTGCCTTACATCAGAGGTATGACTTTCTCAAACAAGCAGCACAATAAGAGCAGAAATACATCCTGGCATTTGCCTGCATAGCAGATTGCAGTGACCTATATTTGTCTTCTGGAACCAATTCTCAGTAGCCTCTGTAATGATGAAATTGATGGTTTAAAGGTGTGGATCACTGGAAGTAATAAAACATGATGTTTCCCTTGTATTTCAGCTTTGAAATGGTTGAGAATTTGTGGCATGTAGCCACCAAAAATACATCATAATAATTTTCTGAATTTAATGACTTGTGGTTATGTAATCCCTCAAATATGCCAGTAGCAATCTTTTTTAAACTGATTGATTTTGACCCGTGGCTTTCTCTATGGTTTCTTCTGTATAAAACAGCACTTTAAAGTGTTCTTCAACTTGATCTTTATGGTATACATTTTATTTTCATTTCCAATTGCCGTTTCTTTTAAAATGGCAGGCATTTATTTAGTACCATACAGGATTACTTCTTGGGCACAAGTGAAACTACTGTGGTGTGCTGCTGACATCTCTTAAAGTTAGTGTGATTCCTAAGCCAAGCAGCATAGCCACAAGAGAGATCTGGCCTAATTAATATTAAAGTAGCTCTGTATCTGCCCTTTATTCACTTTGTGACTACACATCTCATGCACTTCTCTTCCTCTTAAAATAATCCCCAAAAGAGCCCCCACAAAAGTTTGACACAGTCATTTTTGATTGCACAGTTAGGAGGACTGTGCAAACTGCACCAACTCATATTTTGTGTCTCCAGAAATACACAAGCCCTTAGCCACACTCTGAAATACCACAGATTATGGCAAGTTATATCCCAGATTTGACCTGTAAGTAGATTCTTCTCTTACACATCTCAGATGTCTCAGATTCCCAGAAGAGATCCTTCATTTTGTACTAGTTATCCTGTCTCTTGGCAAACAATTGCAATACCAACCTGCAGTACCTAACTGTGAAGAGTCACAGCAATACCCACCATGCCTGACAGGTCTCGAGGTAGCAGCAGTCCCCTCATGGAACTGATTTTAGTACGAGTACTCAGCTGTCTTTTTGCAGAAACAATTAATGCAGTTGTAAAACAGAAGAGGAAGGTCCAGAAGGAGAAAACAGACCAGAATCACCCAGACTAGAATAGAATCAGTTTTTTTCATAAATCTAGGTTTTCACTATGTCCCCAGTGGTTTTTTTATTCTTATTCTCAACAGAGAGGTTAATTTCCAATGTGACTGGGTGCTGTGTTCTGTGGCTCCTGACAGTGTTCTGCAAGAAGATGCCTGAACAGCTAGGAAGTCACATGATGGGATGTGGTGCCTGAGGGTGAGAAGCACTGCTAACCAGCTTTCCAGGGCTGATAAGGGTTGGTCTTTCTATGATATTGTGTATACGTAAATGTAAAGCATGGTAACCCTCTTATCAGAGAATTAAATGTGACTTGAGGCAGAGACACTAAGAAGAATGGGCACTATTCTTTACTTGTGAGAGCAGAAGTATAATGGACCACTAAAACAAGCTGAAGGAGTACATCCATGCAAAATATTTGACCTGTGCCAAATACAACTGATACAGCACAGTAATTATCTGTGTGAGAGAGCCTAGAATACTGGGATACTTTTTATATTCAGGAAAGGTTTTTCCCCAGTTCTTGGCAGACATAATTTTTGCATTTTTGACCAATTATGAGGAATAATGCTCCTCATTTTTTAGCTGCATTAATTTTTAAAATTCCTGTCTTTTGTATAAAACTTATTTTATCTTAGTAGTACCATCTGGCATACTGAAATGTTTCATGTATTACATAATGCATATATCATGGACTGGATTTGTTCAATTTGTTACATAAAAGATCCTGTTGCATGCAATAAAAACCTGGAAGTAGGTTTATATATGCTGCAGCTACAGTGTCTAGTATATCTTTCAAGGTTTTCTTGTTGCAGCCTTCTTTGGGGGGAGGGTAGGTGTTTAATGGTTGAATATAGTCTACAAATCATGCCCTTCTGATGACCAAATGTGTGGAATATGCTCAGCAGATGCTAAAGCCCCTGAGTTAGGCAGTGGGCCTGACTGCAAATGTAATTCCTGACAATTTAACAGTGAATTATTTATTTTAAATGGAAACCTAACCTTCTGTTTCTGCAAATTATAAACCTACCAAATTAGGTCTGGGGTATTTTCTCATTCTCTCTCAAACCTTTACAAATATTCATGTTGCCTCATGATGTTACAAGTCAATACCACTCTAGGAAGTGTGTTTATTTTTATTAGATTAATTTCATCCCATATGTTCCCTTGCAGTTGTTTTCACCTGTTGGGAGCCATAGTACACCCTTCTAATTCTGACTAGATAAGATCCTTCTATGAGAATCAGCCCTAGATATTTTAGCCCTCTGATTCTGAGGGCTAAATCAGATCAGAGGGCTTAATCAGTAGCTTAATTAACTGTAAGCCTGCATGAGAAACTACAGCTTTATACTTAGTGTGAAAGGGAAGAAGAAAGGTCCTGTTGAATCCTCCAGCATCAGTTATTATCTAAGACAGGCTCTGACCCGCTGGAAACTCTCATGCTGCTATGACCCAGTCCCTTTCTTTTGTGTACAGAAAGACAGCAAACTGAGCCATAAAACTCTCTCTTATTTAAAATCCTTCAGTTTGATCAAATAGAAATGTGATGGTATGAAATGGGTGCTGAAGAGGGGCAACACCCATAATTTATACTTTGAATAGAGTGATGAGAGACTGGCCTGTTATCTGTTTTGCATTTTAGAGTGAAGGATCTATGCATTTCAGAGTGAAGGAACTACACCATTTCAATATTTGAGTCACAAATATTTTATTCAAAAATTATTATTGTGAAAATAAGCTTGAAACTAAAATCTGACATTTTTGGCTCATCTGAGGCAGCAGGCCATGTAATTATGGAGACTTGAGTGAAGATTAGAAGATGACATAACAATTACTTCCATGGTTCTCTTCTTCCTGGAAGAGAATTCAGTAGTGATAACATAACAGCTCTTCACAGTAAGAAATGCATTACCACAATGCAGTTCATACATATTAATATTTCTTAGCAAAAACAATAATATTTTTTAACATCAGGCAGTGGCAAGTTAAGCATAATACTTACTACCTCTTGCAGAACCTACTTTAAGCCAAAATGATTAACAATGCCATCAACAATACCTTGCACGGTAGTACAAGGCAGGTTTATTGTGGCAGTTTTAATACCATGCTTCAAACTGGGGAAGTGTTTAGGAAAATGTAAATTATCATCTAATTTTTATTCCAACTCTCTCTGTTTTTCCCTGCTGCCTGTCAAAAAATACAAAGCACCAAACTGAAGAAGCAAATGGATGGCAATATTGATTCTGTCCATATATGCAAAGCAGTAATAAAATCTGTGTTATTTTGTGCTTGTGGTAATATTGATGTATAGTTTGGGATACCTTTGTGCTAGAGGCAATCATCTTCCTCCTGGTTTCAGTCTGCAGCACCTCCATTGCAAAGATAGGATAGACATCTGAATTTGGGCCCAAGAGAAAAGGCAACAAGACTCCTTGATTCTACTGAGAAAGGGTCAGCTGGAATTTGTATGTTTGGATATGTCTTCAGTTTGTCATATACACTGTTACTATAACTTCTGGTTCACTTTAGAGACTTTTTATATCATCTGACTATTACTGTAATGGGATATTATTTTGTTTCAAGCTATTAACCAGATTTTTAAAATGCCTCAAATTTTGGAAAATGGCATACAGAGGTGCACACTAACATAGATGTTGGTCAACTGCCTATGAAGTTTCAGACCCTCAAGGGACATGGAAGTGTTTTGGGAGACCTCTTGATTTTGGCCAAGAAAGGTACAAGTTCTTTTGCTGAATCTCACTCCTGAGTCCCAGTGGGACCCAGCAGCCAAATAGCTCCTTTCATAGAGTGTTTCAGTAAGGGTATGTGGAAGGAAAGAGTCTGCTCTTTTAAAGTACTTGATCAAGGACATTTCCTAATGCAGCAAGAGAGAAGTAAAATAGCCATAAACAAGGACATAGATGGCCACAACTCAAATTAATTGATGGGCGCTCCAGAAATTAGGGGGGAACTTTCAGGAAGCTCTGTAACTGGTAAGACTGTAAACCAGGAGGATCCCAGACTGGGAGGGGTGTGGGAATCTATATAGAGCTGTACAAATCCATAAGGAATGCACAGGGAGAAAAAGGAGCCAGGAGGAACAAATAGGGGGGGTAGACATAAAGGTACAAAAGGTACAGCTCCGTGTAAAACAGAGCCAGTCAGTGTGCTTATCTGACTGAGTCCTGCACCTGATCGCTGCCATCTGTCCTATCTTCTTTTTAAATCTTTTTCTGTAATATCTGTCATCATAATCCCACTCTATGCTCTGCATGTGCATGTTGCAAAGACTCAGTGCAAGCTACCAGTGGGACCTGTATGTGTGCAAGTGAAAATTGCTGCCAGATCTGGATGTGGGTGTCCCTGACACCCTGTGGTGTCAGCTGTGGGGGCAAGTGGGGTTTCAGTGTCAATGACTGGAATGAGTAGGTTCTTTAACCTCCACTTGTGGGTGGAGAACAACGCAGGTCCCAAAACCAGCTACTGGGAGGACAAGTGTGAGCAGATGAGGGGATCAGCGCCAATGGCTGAAACAAGGCCTGAGGAGACAGTCCGTGTTCTAGGTGCCAGCTGCTGGGGAAAACGAGTGCCTAAGTCTTTCCCAGACCAGGTGGGCGGTGGGGTGTGTGTGTGAATGCATATTAGCTGGGAAACCTCAGCCTGGACCAGCTGATGAGCAGTGGGGTTTTGGGTTGATGCTCCAGCCCTTTTTTTGTGTTTAGACCCAAAATGTTTACCCTACAATTTTTCCTCTGAACACATCACAAAATAGTTCTTATGCTTTAACTGATGCCTGAACTACAGCAATTGTCCTCATAGCCTGCTCAGTCCTATTCTGTTTTCCTCTCCCTTAAAGGAATGGAAATAAGTTCATATCATTATGATATGAATGAGCACAGATGTCAACTCATTTTTCTTTAATTGCAGCCTGTCTTCAACTGAGTTCATTGTTTGTGACTCACAGGAGTCTTGTTCTTTATGTTTCAGAAGCTCAGAATTCTCCCACTCCCCCAGCGAAGATCACTGACCTACATATCAGTTTCTTTGCCTTCCAACTAGAGTATGGAAAATGCCAAGTTTCTCAGTGTTTACATATCATCCAGCAAACTAAGTCTAAGTCTTGTTCATTAAATATTCTTCTGGTGATTTGACACAACACAATTAGACAGTAATATTAATAACAACAAAGACAAATAAATTCTAACATCATTTTAAGGTTTCCTTTGGTTAAACAACTTGATATCTATTCCATTTTTATCAACATTCACAGGATCCTGTGAAAAGAATATTCAAATGTGTTTCAGAAATCCAAATACTAAATGATGCATTGTATCGGTATACTAATACTTTTTCTGATACTTTTAAAAATAAGGAATATTACATTTACTACACTGTACTTACTGATTCATTTTCACACATTTTCCATATTTTAAATATCCTCTTGTGGCAAACACACTGAAATAATTTTAGATGTTTCCCACTTCTTTTACATAAGATCTAAGCATCATATTTTATATAGTCAATTTAACTTACTGCACATTATCTCAACCAATAGAATGTTAAAAGCAATGTGTTTGTTGGGATACAAAATTGGAAAAAACAGTTCTGATAATTTTAATTTTTTATATCTACAGAAACCACCATTCCACAATCTGTTCTTAAAAAATGGAAAGCACTTAATTCCCTAGAATGTTGTCAAAGGCTTTTTCTGACCTCCAATCACAATTCCTTCGTATTTTTAAGTTTTAATTTATTGCAGTCAGACCACAGAAATCCTCTAGTCTCTCTTCAGTGTAATTGCATAATTTTAGTGGGAAATTTAATCCTCTTTATCATAACAGTTGCCATTTAATTTAATAGACATGAGAATTATCAGTTCTATTATTACTATTATTATTGTAGTTCTCAAAAGTCCCATTTCAGTTCTAATTTATATGTGAATATGTTCATGTCCACAAATGTTTGCAATCTAAAGCAACAACCAGACATTTGATACAATTTGACAGAAGTAAGAAACCACTGCTTTCCTCATTACAAACTTTTAGTATAAGGTCCCCTCTGGTATCCCCACCATCCTTCAGCTTAGAGGGCTGGTTCAAAATAGGTCAGGAAAGCATTTAAAATTATCAATTCAGGAACACCAGCGCATCTTTACAAAGAGAAGTCAGATCTTTTATATCATGTTTAGCATGCAAAATGGATGATATTCAGCAATTCACAGTGAGCTTCAGGATGGAAACCCCATAATAAGTATTAAGGATGTTCATATAGGTACAGATAAAATGAAATCTTTATTTCACTAAAACATCCACCAAAATCAAAGAGAAGTTTCAACTACCTTTAATGTAAAATTATTATTTTCTATATATCCTTGAACTTCCTGAAAGGATAATTTACACAATGGTATAACAAATATTATTACCATTGCTGGGGAGAACTTGTGGGCAAATACACATAAGTTTTGGATAATCTTGTACAATTTTGGAGTAAAATTTAACTGCTACACTTTTTCCATCCACTAGATGTGTTTTAAATGGATTTTTGCATAAGATTCAGGCACTTGCAACTTGTAAGAATTTATGAGAAATAACTTCTGTAACTATTGTACTTTAATGTAAATCTGCAATAAATTTTATTGTATCAAAACACAGACCTTCTTGCTGTGTGATGGGATAGCGGGGGGAAACAAGTGCTCAACACCAAGCTGGAAAGCAGCTTGGCAGAAAAAGACCTGCAGGTCTTGGTGGACACCTGGTGGAACATTAGCCAGCAATGGGCTCCTGCTGCAAAGAAGGTAAATAGTATCCTGGACTGCATTTGGCAAAGCATTGCTGTGTGGCTGAGGGGTGTGATCCTTCCCTTCACCTCAGCACTGGTGAGGCCACACCAGGAGTGGTGTGTCCAGTTCTGGACATGGATGTACTGGAGAGGATCCAGTGAAGGGCCAGAAAGATGTTGAAGGGACATCCCTGCGAGAAAAAGCTTAGAGAGCAGGGACTGTTCAGCCTCGTAAAGAGAAGAAGGTTCAGGGTAATCACGTCAAGGTATTTAAACACCTAATGAGAGGGTGAGGAGAGGACAGAGCCAGGCTCTTCTCAGCGGTGCCCAGTGACAGGACCAGAGGCAAAGGACACAAACAGAAACACAGGAGGTTCCCTCTGAACACCAGGAAACACCTTCTCACTGCCAAATGTTTTGCTGAGTGTGAGGCAGGGTAACAGAATTAAAAGGAACCAGAAAAGGCAAAGGATGAGCTTTACTACAATAACCTGTGAGTTCCTTCACTGCTGTGTATATTTAACAGAAGTACAATTATGATTTTGCAGTTGACCCATCCTATAGAAATTTAAAAATAAATATGAATACCCTTATTCTTTGAAAGAATATATTCAAAAGCTGAGGGAGATTTTTACAAATATTTAGTGTCTATGGCCTTGTACTGTGCTTTGACTATAAGCAGCAAGGCTTCACTTTTACAATTTTCAGAAAAATACTAACTGAAACAAATCAGAAATAAGAATGCTTCCACAAAGAAAGGCCATTCTGTCCCTCACAGGGTCTATAGCTAGGTCATGCATGTGACTTAGACTTACCATCTTTCCATCTGGCCATTTAATTTTAAGTGAGATGGGGAACGGTGTACTTGGTAACTGCGGAAGGTCAAAGATAAATATGCAGAGCAGCAGAACATTGTGTAAATATCTAACTATGCAATCACTGTAAATTTTAAAATAGATTTTCTGTGTCACTCAGATGCTTAGCTACATGAAAGTATTTAAAACAGCCAAGAAAAACAGTTGACACTGACAATCCACTCATTTAGCTTGAGCTACTACACATAAAGAAGTACTTCTCAAATAAAAGCAAACACAAGCAGCTGAAGCTCTAATAAAGAGACTGTAGAAGTACCATATAACCTTGGGTTCTCTTTTGCCTTTGTAAGACTTTAGTAAGCAATTCAAATATGTACCAAGATATTGGCATGACACCCTTCTACTCTAAAAATTGATCCATTAGTTTAACAGCACAATGCATACAATGATATGGTGAAGTTTGTAGATATATGACATTAGCCTGGTACGATTTATTTGAAAGAGTCCTGATTAGTATGCAGCTGATTCCATTTCAAAATGTTGTACCTGTTTCCTGTAATGCAAAACCACACTTCTTCAAATCTGCCTTCCAGAACCAGAATTACTAAAACGCTCATAATCTTTCACTTAGTACTCCTCCATATGGAAATTTTCCATACAATGTATAGCACTAGGCATTTTATATGGATGATAAAACTGCTGAGAACATTTTGGAAACTCAGTGAAAGCTTAAGATATTCACTTGTTTGAGTACACAACAAAATAATTCAAATTTTTATTGCCTCTGTGGAGCACACTTTCCTTACAAACCAAAGATAAATTTTCCTAGAGACAAATGCAGAAAACCACAGGTGTCATGAAGATTTTCTAAATAAAAGATGAGATATGTTGAATACAGAACATGAAAGACATGAAATCCCTTTTTACACACAGTGTCACAACTTAATAGTCCCTGATCACATTTCAGAATCTTTTGGGTTTTTTGGGGGTGGGGGGATTTTTGCCCCCTCAAAATCCTGTTATATGAGCCTATTTACTTTGCCAATAAATAACATCAAATCTCTATTTGGAATCAGAATTTTTTTTTCTGAAATGTGAATTTTCAAAAATTTCATAAGTGAAACAAATCAGAAGGCTTTGGTCCATATCGCAGGAATAGGCATGCAAGCACATGCCTGTGATCACAGAAGGCCAAGACCAAAGTTTTGGCATGCTGCCTTTCAAAAATATACAGTCCCTCTGCAATTCAGACTAGCACATTTTCTGCTCAATACATTTAACTGGTCTGCCTTGACATCCAGGACATTTTTCAAAATGGTAGTATGCCATGATCCCCTCTGCACTGGAACCTGGAGGCAGGGAAGTCCTGGGTCATATGCAATAGGAGAGCATTGCTCCTGCATTATACAGATGTTTTTCTGTCTTGTGAAAAACTTTCTTTCCTCTGCAAATGAAAGAGTAGTGAAAAGGAGGTGGAGGAGGAGTTGACCCTTTTCTGTTCTGTAGAAGTACAGAAATGACAGGATGAAGAAGAAAGGAAACAAAAGGATCACTCCAGTAAGGAAACAACAAAAGGATCAATCCTGCAAAGCAAAGAGTTTTTGCTGAAGATGTTGAGTGCTCTCGTTAATCTCAGACACAGTGAAAGTGCTCATCAGCAGGGACAGAAATGGGCCTTTACAGAACTCTAAACAATATAATAGGAAAGATTTGCTAGAGAGGAGCATCTTCGTAAGTAGGAAAATAACACACAGTGGATGGAAAAGGACATGATATTTTGAGAACAATAGTACCATTACAAGCGATGCCAATAAATAACATTAAGTTGATAGGAGGGGAATGAAACATAATCAGTGCTCTCAGCGGTATTTTCTTCATGGATACAATACAAGGGGTGTGTCCCATTGGAAGATCACTAATTATTAGTACACTTGAGCTGACTCTGTGTACAACATCCAAAATCTAGGGTCATTAATGAATTTAGATTAAAACTGAAAATGGTCTTTCTTTTGTGAAGGAGGCAGAGAATGATCAAGGATATGATTCTCCTGTCACATCATCTCTTACCATGTGCAACTCTGTTGACTTTAATAGTTCCTTTCAGTTCCTTGTTTGCAGTGCTGGCACTGGAAAAAAGGACTGATATTCAGTAATTCTATAGGGCAGAGAATGCAGGCATATTTTACACATAACCATGAGCGGCCATACAATATATTTTCTGTGAATTTTTTCCTATGCATCTCTAAGCTTTAGAAGACAGACATTTGTTGAAGATTTGAGATGTAGAGAAAGTTCTTGCAATACGGTTTTTAAAAGGGAGAAGTGCTGCAAGATAGAATCCAGTCATGGGCCTCAATAATGTCTTGAACATGCATTGTATACAGTGAAAGTCGCAAGGCAAATATCACAGCATTTGACATAAGGTTTTTTCCATGTCTCTCGTCTTTTTCACTTAAGGCAGCCTCACTCCTATGACTATGATAACATTTAGATAAAGATCTTGTTGAAGATTGCAATGAGACCTTTTCTGGAATGGAAGAGAAAAAAGCTCTTTTTCTAGGAACAGCTTAGGTTACTTCCCCTTTCTGTTTAGCCAGTGAGTGTCACAAAATGAGTCACCTTGATCCAGGCAGTCAGATTTCACCCGCCCAGTAAATGACATTCTTAGACTATAAGTGACACAGAGCAAGATATGAGTCCTTATTAGTCATTCAAGTGCATTTCAACCAAAAAATGTCCTCAGTTTTCACAGAGAGGTGTTAGCAAGTGAACATGATAATTCCCTTGGTTTATTTTATATCTGTTCAGCAAATAGGTATGAAGCTGTTATCTGCATTTGAAAAAAGAAATACAAATTCTTAATTTACCAAATATTTCAGTCTGATTCGCTTCCTGATATTAGCCTGCAACAATTCTTAAGCAAACATCCCAATAGGTACAAATAAACCCATGATTTCAGCAGTCTCTCTGTCTTCTTAAAAACAATAGTCTGGACAAAATCCACTTGTAATTGCTGAACTTTTGAGTATCTTGCATTTCTAATTCTGACCAGTTTGAGAAAGCACGTGAGCAAGATATTTTAGAATTGCAGATACATTTTCTAAATTATGTGGAAGCAAAAAACAGAAACTGATCTCTAATGATAGTTACTTCATTCGAGATTATTTATTTCATTAATAATCCTAACTACTTAACCCTGCCATTTCAAGACAGATTCATCTTGGCTACTTTTTCTACTTACTACTCACCCACTCACTATATCTATCAATCTATTTACCTCTGTCAGTCTATTTACCTACCTCAGGTAGGTTATAGTAGAATCAATGGAGGGAAGATGGAAAATCATACCTTAGACTAGATATTTAGTTAGTGCTTTAAAACTAGCACTTTAACTGCTTCTTCCGTTCAAGGGTACTTATTCTCTAGGTGATGCAAATATATTTCACATGTCATTCTTTTCAAGTGCTCACTGAAATATTATGCTTTTATGATGTTATGCTTCTTTTTCTGGGAACTGTGGTATGATCACAGCTAAGCAGAGGGCTACTCAGTTATGTTATATTTCTGCATTGCAAAAGAATGTGTTATTCAAAATCTGCTGTCAAAAATGTTCTTCTGATATGTTCTTTCCATTGGATATCTATGCTAAATTAAAAAAGGTAGTGACAAGTACCATGAGCTTGACATGTTAAGTGTATTAAATGGTAAGCTGTTTTCTTAGGGCCATGCTATTCTATTAAAACATATAGGAATAATGAAAAGCAATACTCTTGTGGGAAAAAAAAAGAAGAGTTAGGGTTTCATGGAATTTTTAGTGTTTTTTTTTTTTTTTTTTTTTTAATTTAGGCATTTATAGTTTTAGGAACTTCTAAATTTTTTACTCTTCCTTTCTTCATGTGGATTTAAATCCTTTCAACTATTTTTTTACCAAAGGGATTTTGGTATATATTACCAAATATATGCTTGGTAACTGAATTATTCTAGTTTTCTCATTGATTAAATACATTGAAAATAAATGTGGTTTTAAAGTCAGTATCCCCTATTTAGATTCGTTTCAGCATTTTACTGAGATGCATGATTAATTTCAAAAGCTGCTCTGAATCCATGAATCCCTTATTCATTCCAAATGGCTACTCTTTGGTCTCTTTCTGGTTTGTGAGGAAAATATTTATTTTGTGTGGTTTATGATTCATCAAATATATTTAAATGTCATCTTCATTAAGAGATGAATCATCCCAAACTCCATTGACTATATTAACTATGTTGGCCCATTCAGATATAGATTTCTGTGTTATAGGTGCCTTCAGTGTTTGTTATGACAAAGAAGTTTCATTAACATATTAAACATAGACACAGTCTAAGACATTATCTTTGTAATAGTATTGAACTGTAAGCTTCTGAAAATACTGACCTGCAATCTTAAAAAATATTTTCAGCTCTTGCACTTTGTGAATATCTAAACCACTAGTCTTTTGCTTTCCATTTCACAATACTTTTAAGACCAATCTTTTCCTCTGATTTGAAAACAAAGATTCATTCATTTTCTCTTACATAGCAAAATATCCTTCACTTTGTTCCCAATACTCAGCAGCTCAAATAAAATGGAGTTGCTGAGTACTTCAGGTGCTGTCCCAGCCCTTGATCTCATCACATCAGGTTCATTGTACCTTTCCATTTCATCTTCTCCAAGGCAAAATCTTGAAGTTTTTAGTATCTCCCCTTTCTGTCTTTACATCACCTTTTTTACTTTTTGTTTTCTCTCTGATTCCAGTTTTGGTATCTTCTCATGTATCCATGATGCTCCTCACAACTGAATGTCCTTTTCTTTCATAAGGCTCAAAAAAAGTTAGTGGAATCACCCATTTCAATACTGCATCTCAGTGAAGAAATAGAAAATACTTTTCTGTAAGATCTGAAAAATTTTGTTTGCACTTTTTCTCCTATTTTGCAAAACCTACCCAGATGTCAAACCTTCCCATAATGGTTCCTTGGTTCAAATTTGATTTTGAAAACTGCTAATCTATTTTACTTACTTTAAAAAAATACATAATTATCTAGAAGAGGAAGGGACTGTGGATAAGTGTAGCAAGATTTTCCTGCTTTGGATGTTATCTATGAATATAAAAAGGATGATGGATGCTATAGCATATAAACATTAAAATAAAAAGAAACTTACTCAAGCAGCCAGAAATCATAACCAAGACAGAATTTGTCTACTGGTGTCTTCTGTTGTTCAGATCTCATCGCATGTTTTATTATTTAAGGTCTTTTCTATCATCTCCCCTTTCTGTACCTCTCTCTTGATTTTATGACCTTCAGACCATACATGAGTTAAAGCTGACTATAATGGTCTGTGTTAACTTTTAACTTTGAAAAAGTCTTGCATATTAAAAGCATTATCACATCACAGGTATATGATACCTGGGAACAGTTATGAGAAAAAACTACATTAATGAATATGAGTTTCTGATCAGGAATGTTTTATATTATAAATGGTAAACAGAAAAAAAACTAATTGAGCTTGAAAATAACAGCTTCAAGAAGCAGATGACTTGACTTGCTATATTATCAAAATGCAACAATAACAGATGCTATAATTATTAAAGTAATAAAACTAAACTATTTGTTTAAAATATGCTAACATTAACACATTAACACTGATATTAATTTATTTATTAAACAGGCAATACAAATAGCAATAATACAAATTGCCTTCCATCAAACCAGTCAATAAACTATGCAAAGCCTAATAATCTCTAGTATAGTCCTCTATTACCTCAAGATTTCATATCATAGAATCCAGATACAGGGCTTTTTTTTTCAAGACTTTATGGTTAGATTCTTTAATATCCAGCACAATCTCATGTATTTTATGTGAGGATCGCATAGAACAGCAGACTAGAATTTGTCAACAGCTATACTACTAGAATACTTAACCAATGTTTTTTTGGTATTCTTTGAAACTTTCAGAAGGTGGTAGAATTATGATGCCTTGAGTACATCAAGCTTTTTGTACCCCATGACTAATACAGTTTTGTCAAATCTAATGAAGGTCAAATAAAATAAGTTTCTTACATGTTCAATTAAGGATTGAAATTATCTCAATTTATTGCAAAAAATGGAGAAACTGCAATATTTCAGATTAATTTGTCTGATAATCATCTATTATTGCACAATTTCAAAAGCACTAAATTACTTGCAATCATATTAAAATCATATTCCCAATTACTTGCAATCATAAAACCCCCACATATTTTATCCTTTCATATTGCAAAGACATGTGTTTGTCATTTAGAACTTAATTTGTTGCTGCTTCTTTCTTCTTCTGCAGTACTAAAACTTTAAAGAAATTAATTTTAAAAACATACTTTGCTTCAACGTAGTTCTCAAATACATGCTTAAATTTCAGCAGTCAGGTGAATATGCTGAATGAAAACTGTTATTCTCAGAGTCTCTTTAAACCCAAAGGTGTTCTTTAAAAAAAATAAATCACTTTGGAAAAAATACAAGCCGAAAGCAATGTGTATCATTGGATGTTACCAGAACTAGAATATCATTTGTAGGCTCAGGGATATCAATCACTTCGGGTTCCTGCCGTACTTGTCCCCTTGCAGCTCATGACACTTGTTAAACCAAGTGCTCAAGCACAATGTACTGCTCACAAGAGAGCATGCAATCATGGAATGGTTTGGGTTGGAAGGGACCTGAAAGATCATCTAGTTCCAGTATTGCTGCCATGGGCAGAGCACTTTTCACTAGACCAGATCACTCAGGCCCCCACCCAACCTGGCCCTGCATGCTTCCAGGGATGGGGAATCCACAGCTACTCTGGGCAACCTGTTCCAGTGTTGTCTCATTGGCTGCACAGTGAAGAAGGTTTTCCCAATATCTAAACTTGCCCTCCTTCAGCTTAAAGCCGCACCCCCTTGTCCTATTGTTACATGCCCTTGCAAAAGCCCATCTCCAGCTCTCTTGTAGGCATCCTTCAGGTACTGGAAGGCGGCTCTAAGATCCCTCCAGTGATGCCATGGTGATTTTTTTGCCTTTCTTTTATACACTTTTTATATATTCCTTGTACTCTAAGATTACATACTTGTAGCCTGATACTGTAACTCAGTTCTGGAAGACAAGATACTCTAAAAGTCTCCTAGCGGAAGGCCCGAAGCCCTATGCTATCTTGGCTCCCCCTAGAAACCAAGGTTGAAACCAGCTCTCTAGGACATTTTTTTTGTAAACAGGATACAAGCCACATCTGAGGGGGGCAGACTCTAGAAGTTACCAGAATAGTGGGACATTATTTCATGTATTACGCTTCTGGTTGGAGAATCTTTGTCAGGTACCCTAATTTGCAAACTCTATAAATATTATATACACATCACACGCTGGGTGCACTCTCCAGTGTTTTCCACCTTGACAGGTTGTGCACCTAAGGATGCTTATTAAACAAGGTAAAACCCCTTTTATCCCTGTAACCACGTCTGGCTCATAATTCTAGGACCAGAGAAAAAGGCATCACCAGAGCCTTCTCTTCTCCAGGCTGAACAACCCCAACTCTCTCAGCTTGTCTTCTTGGGAGAGGTGCTTCAGATCATCTTCGTGGCCCTACTCTGGACTGGCTCCAAGAGGTCATTTTTCTCACGCTGGGGGCCCCAGACATGGACACAGTACCCCAGGTGGGGTCTCACAAGAGCAGAATAGGGAGGCAGAATCAGCTCTTTTGACCTTCTTGTCACTCTTCCTTTCATGCAGCCCTTGATATTACTGGCTTTCTGTCCTGCATGCACACATTGCCAGGACATATTTGAGAACATTGACACATAGAGAAAGATAGTATAATATTACACATTCTACATCAATCCTGGGGTTTTTTTTAAAAATTAAACTAATTTAGTGTATAAGGAAGATCCAACTTGGGCAACTTGTGGCACATACAAGAGGCTGAGCAGTAAATGATTGCTGAATATTGCATGAACTTACCAGTGTGGCATAGGAACATCGGCATAGCAGCAACATGACTTCAGTTTTAAGAGTGAAGGAACTTAAACTGCTTCTAATTTCATTACTTATTTTTTATATTTCTAATAATGATTTTACACTTTTCCCATTTTTATTCTTCTACTTTCTCTCTCTGACACTGTTCTGGCTTGGAATTTTGTATATATACATATATAGCTATATATCTATATATAAATATATAGACACTTAAGCAAACAGATTCACAGGCATGATTCATTCTACCATGTTATGAGATTCTTTGTCATGGAAACCAACTGGTCTACTATTTTCAGCACAATTGTAATTTAAGTGTTAGCAACTTGAAAAAGTATTCACATGTCCTGTAGTTCAATATTTCTGTATAAAGTGGATCCCCCTGATACAGACACATAAAGATGTTTTGATTGGAACTATAATTTAAAATTACCATGGAATCAGATTATATTGCTGCCAAGGTACCAGATATGTTCCCTTCTTGGAGCATTAGTTTTTCCACTTCAGCAATCCATACATGAGAACATTTAAACAATTATAATCTCCCAACAAAAATCTAACAGCAAAGGATTAAACTGGAATGAACAAATATACATTTATTTCAAGTAATCAGTCAGGGGGTTTAAAAATTAACTATAGCTAGCTGGGCCTGAGATTCTTGCTCTATGACACTTCAAAGGATACTCAGAACTGCAGAAGCTTCTCTTTATTTTACAAATATTTTTTTACCTGAAACACCTGCATTTTGAGTGGACATAAGGGTTTCAAGGCACACATGGCAACTAAATGGTAGAACACACTAGTGGGCTGCATGGGATGGTCAAACATACACACATATCCAGTTTTCCTGAGGGCCTGCAGCAGTTCTGTCTTCCATTGACCAGTAGGTTATATCATTGTCAAGGAAGATTTATAACAGTTAAGGTCTAAGATAAAGCCAGATGACAAAAATTAACCATTGCAGAAAGAGAGATTTAGAAATAGAATTAACAAAGAAAGCTTTGACATGTAGAGAAGAAAGAGAATGGGCATTAACTCCTCATCACATATCCGTGTGAGAAAAAGAGTTGCACAGCCTAAAGCTGAAAAGGAACAGATTGTGTACTATCATATATAGAAAGGTAGACTCATAGGATTCATTCTTCTGCCTGCAGATGGATGATGAGCCAACTGAGAATTTATGGATACAGATTTAGAGAGCGACACTGGAGTGGGTATCAGGCTAGGTGACCAGGAAGAAGAAGTGGACAAGGCCCACTACAAATAAGAGTACCCTCATGTTCTATGCCGTGGTCCACATAGAGGACTTCAACTACTCCTGTTGAAAGAGTAGTTTTCTTTCTTTCTGCTAGAAAGATAGACAACATAGCAGGACATAATAACCCAGGAGCTTTATCTCTTCAATTTAACTGAACCGATACTATGGGAGACTGTGCCAAAAGCCTTGCTAAATGGTAAATGTCATCCACTGCTGCCCCTCATCTGTACAGCTGGTCACCTCATGAAAGTCAATCAGGTTGGTCAGGTTTGACTTGCTCTTGGTCATGCTGGCTGTTCCCATGTGTATGGTCTGTCAATAGCTTGGCTACAACTTCTGGAAAGATTTGGTTATCATTCCTAGAGACTGAAGTTAGGCTGATCAATATCAGATATCTATTTTATTATCTTTAGAGTAAGCTTGATGTCTGCTTTATTTTGTCCATTGGGAACCTTTCCAATCATCTTAAATTCTTGAAAATGATGTAAAGTTAGGCTCACAATGGTGTCAAGCAATCCCTTCAGCACCCTTGGATTCATCTTATCTGGTCACATGCACTTGTGTACACTCATCTTGCTTAAGTGATTCTTAACTTAATCTTCCTCTGAAGTGGGTAATACTTCACTCCTACAGACTGTCACTAGTCATAGAAAACTGGGAATATGAGAGTATACCTAAACAGTCAAAATGTCACTTCTTTTAGATGTTGTAAAGGGAAAAAAAGTGAAGACAACTAGTGCACAGATTGTGTTTATTCTGCGTGATTATACTCTGCCATGTGAGAGTCATCACCACAGTTAAAGGTGTAAAGAATCTACATTCAAAAATGAATTTGTACTGTAAAAGAATGAAAATAAATGCAACCAGTACAATTAGTGTTCTCATTGCACATCATCCGTATTTTGGCATGCATCTATTTAATTGCATTATGCAAAAAAAAGGCAATCACAGAGGTAACAGATCTCTTATCCTTCAGAATGTGTTCTACTTGGCATAAATCACAATGTACCTTTTAATGTTTAGAGACAAAGATCTCTCAAGAAATGTTAATTTGCTATAACATAAAAGAGAAAAATCAAAATGATTACTTTTATTTTAGCTTTTGTTCTGCTACGATGCCCACTAAGTGCTAATTAAAAACCATTCTGAGTAGAGAGTGTGAAAAGACATTCAGTTCTTCAATATATAAATTTGGATCAATTGGTAACAGTCAAGACTGTTACTTAGATGAAAATCCCTTCTTTGACAGCTTATTGCCAAAGAGAGCAAATATGTGAAAAGGCTGAGAATAAGATTGAGAAATGAGCCCCTCTAAAGCTACTGAAGCATGGATCCACCTTTTTTTTCTTCCAGGGTCACTCCTCAGTTATTCTTGCTTTTTGCTTTTCTGAAGAATCTTCCCTAGCATTCTCAAGGTTGAAACAGTTTAAGACTTAACATATATAAGCAATGTTTTTTCCAGGAATTAATAAGGCAAAGACAGTAGGTTTCATGATTATTTCCAGACTTTTTTATATTAAACCATACACGACAGAAGGAAAAAAAATCCTGCAGAAAATGCTGCTTTTTTTGTAATTAAATCATTTTGCAGAAATGTATCATATTGATGAGAAAATTAGTGTCAAAGGGAAGTCTTGTGACTTTCTCATTCATATCACTAGTGTTAAAATATTTAACTTTGCTAATGTCAAAATATTTTTTTTCACATTTATTATTTCATATTCATGAACATGTCTTCAAATTCTTGAGAAATGATTTTTTTTCCTGCACAGATCCTTTTTGTTGCAAATTTCATTCCACAAAAGACTCCAGTTTGAGCTGCTCATTCTAATTTGCAATAAAATAAAAGATAAAAAAACTTGAGTTTTTTACTTGCTTTATTTATCATCAATTCATGCATAGAAAAATATTTAGAAAAATACAAATTTCAAAATTTTTGTCATCTGTCAGCTGGGAGAGATGTAGCCTTCCCTTCATTCTCATTTCACCCTTCCCTGTACTCAAATTCCATCACTGTGTAAATTTGCAGATGTACCAGAAAGTCTTGTCTTTCAGCAGTCCCAACTTTAGGATCAGCCTAGCTGCCTAAGATTTAGTAATGTGCCTATGCCTCTGGGGTTTCTAGACAATTGTCTCTTTCACAGCAAACTACACTTAAATACAATTTGCTAGAGAAGGACTAACACCATTCCTTTGGCTATAACAGGCAGGGGTTCTGATGTTATTCCAGGAAACCTTGCTGCTGACAGATTGCTGATAGTTCTGGGAACAGAGTTCAGCGTCAGTACACTGGACTTCCCAATACCTTAATGAAATTCCTGGAAGTGCCTTTCTTACATAGAAACACAACATGGGATGAGACAAAACCAAGAAAATGTAAGTAACATAGCTGAAAGAGACATTTTTTCCAAGTGCCTCAAAGTTCAAGGACATAATACTGAGAATGCCAATAGCCTACCTCTACGTCAGTATCTTGTCTTCTAGGTGGAAAAATGTATCTGAAAACAAAGGCATTACAGACTCAACCATCAGTGACAAAAATATACAAGCAAATAACTTAGGTTTTCTAGAGGGACTTTATTAGCATTGCCTAATATCTGCACACTGCAAAATCTTGTGTGATGCATCCTCACCACACATAAATTAACAAATTTCTGTTTCACCATTTTGCTGTTGGGGAGCTACAGCACAATGAGGCACTGTGGACTGGTGTGCCATTAAAGCGTTTATGAGTGGTGGTATTCACAGTTCACAGCAGATATGTCTCTTACATATTGCAAACTACTGAAACCCATACCATCTTGAGAGCTGCAGCAGAGTGAGACATTTGTCACAGCACTCTGGTATCTTGGATGTGCACCCAAACACTGAAGCACTGTATAAAATGTGGACGCTGACCTGTTACATTTTGTGGTGTCAACTCAATTAGAAGCACCTTAAGGATGAGTATTAGTTTATCTCTTGCTTGGAAGATAGAGAGAACTCAATTAGAGGCACTTTAAGGCTGAGTACCAGTTTATCTCTTGCTTGGAAGATACAGAGAAATACCTATGGTACAGTCCCATCAAGTTTTAAGGGTCATAGGTGTTCAACACCTCCAAATATAGATGATCACAGGCATAGTCTGGAAAATGCCACCAGGCACTGAGACAATTTTATTCACGTGGTGATAACTGAATTGAGTTTTGGTGCTGAACATGACAATTCTATCTGAGCCTTATCAAGTTTAGGTCAAGGGCTATCTGCTATGCATACTGCAAAGAAAAGATTTAAACTAGGGTCTTTCAGATCTGAAGAAAGTGGGTACACACTGCTAGATCAGACATCCTAACAATGTTTACATGCTGAATAGCTTTACTATGGCAAAATGCCTGCTGCTACTTGAAATGTATTTGCACTGAAGGATTCTGAAAAAATCAGATATCTGTATAGTCAGAGTGACATGCTCACAGATGGAGAGTTCTGTGTGCTGTCGTAAGGTATGGTGCAAACAGAACTATGCAGGGAACTATCACAAAGAAGTCTGAAGAACAGAACAACATAAACATCTTGTAGACTGTCCTCAAAAAGCCTTAAGTAGGTCCCACCCACAAGGTTAAACTCAGAAGAGGAGTCAAGTATGGCAGGAACTTTTTGTCTCAGAGAACTTATGCCTTCTTGGAAGATATTACTGATATTTTTATCTTCCTGTTCAGGGAGCAGGTAAGATGGTAAGATAGGCAGACTTACACACAAAGCAAACAGGAAGAGCTGTGAGAGATAGCCCAGTGCTTATAGTTTGTGTTAATTCATGATGCAAAAAAATATATTTAACTTCTGTCCACCTAAAAATATGGTGAACATTATTTGACACTTTCATAGCAAAAGAGATTTCAAAATCTCCGTACTTTGCTATTTTTATAGCATGTAAGTTCTTCAATGTATGTGTCTAAAGTTCAGTGTGTACAACTCTTTAGATGCCCCCCAAAAAGGAATCATTGTGTGGCGAGGAGGACCAGGAACATTAGTTGAGACTAGGCAAATGGTTTTACCAAGTGAAGAGCCTTGAGAAATTCAGTCACAGAAAGACGGGAAGTGAAAGCCAGATTCTGACCCCGAGACACAGTCAGTAGTCCATAGTCAATGGAAAGTGCTAAACGGGATATTTCTTCTAGAAAGGCCATTTGTAAAACATCACAGTGAGTCTTTTTATCAGTTATTTGCAAAGAAACTGACATTTACGTTCCCCTACAAAGTGCCCCAAACCCTACCTACTTAATCTTATTGTGTTAGGTTACATTTAGATCTTCTTCCTGCAGTCATAGTAATTGCACAAGGTTCTTTTGTTTGTTCTCCAATCCTGTTAATTAGCCAAGGCCAAAAATCTATTAAGAAACTGCAAGGATAAATTAAATGGGTGAATAACTTCTCCAGCAGTACTTTAAATTACTTTTCACTGTCTCCCTAGCTCCAGTTCTAAGTAGAGCTTTGTTGAATTCTGTCTATATATATATTTTCATGGACCCTGAAATTCAGCAAAAGTCTGATGAAAGTAGTTTACTTTTAAGAGGTAAAGTCAATGCTTTTATACCTAATCTGGTATTTCATATAGTCAGAGGAATCTTTAAAAGATTTATTGAAGTTGTGGGGTTTTTTTTAAATTATGCTGAAAGAAATAAAATGTTCATGAATAGATAATTAAATTTAGGGACTACAGTAATCTTAATTATATTTACTTTACTAATCAGAGACATTGGGAGTTACATCCATTTATTGAGAGCTTGACGGGTTTTATCTAACAGCATTTTATAATTAAGATCATATATTAAGTCCTTGCTGGAGATAATAAATATTCCTAGGTAATTTAGCAGAGAAAAAAAGGCATGTTACTCAGCTGAAATAAGACAGACCATATTCTGGAAGAATGATTTTGTATATGACAAGCTCCATGCAATAAAATCTAAGGTTTAAAGGAGAAATCTTTAGCCTGGAGAAAAGGAGGCTCAGGGGGGACCTTATCACTCACTACAACTGCCTGAAAGGAGGTTGTAGCCAGGTTGGGGTCAGCCTCTTCCCCCAGGCAACAAATTACAGGACAAGAGGACACAGTCTTAAAGCTGTGCCAGGGGAGATTTAGGTTGGACATCAGGAAGAATTTTTTCACAGGAAGGGTAATTAAATGTTGGAATGGGCTGCCCAGGGAGACGGTAGAGTTATTGCCCCTGGAGGAGTTTAAGGAAAGACTGCACATGGCACTCAGTGCCATGGTCTAGTTGACAAGGGGCTGTTAGGTCGTTGGTTGGAGTCGATGATCTCAGAGGTCTTAAACTAATTGATTCTGTGATTCTTTGAGGAAAAAAAACATCTCAGTTTAACATTTTGGGTTGGAGGAACAGAGCATAAGTACTCCCATCTATTATTTTAATCCAAATTACTATTTTTTTTTTTTTTATTTTACAATCTCTTTCTAAAAGTGTAGCAGCTTCTAGAATATAAAGAGAAGTTAATTTTGTCAGGAGAAAAAAAAGCTGTCTTTTTTTTTTTTCTGATGTCCTGCTTTGCCACACACTCAGATTTGACAACAGCTGACAAAGTCAGTGATGCAGAAATGTCCAATTCAGTTTGTTGGAGGATAGAAATATTCATGAGGATAATCCAGACTTGTTTTAATTGTGGAGTAACATCCCATTATTACCCACAGCCACTATACACACCTTTATAGAAATGTATTATTATTTTAATTACACTAATGCCACTATGGAATGAAATTCCACATCTCAGATATTTCCTCTTTCTTCTCCTGGATCCTTCCTTACATATTGCTAGCACATGTGATGACCTTAAGAGCCATAGAAAATAAAGCAATCCTAGTAGGATTAAACCCCAATTTACTGAATCAGATTCACACAGTACAAACCAGTTTTTTTCACAGAGATAACATTAGTGGAATCTATCCTAAGGGGTGAGGGGACACCCAGCTCCTTCTAAGAACTATGTAACTGCTTTAAATTATGATTTCAGTGATAAAAGTCAGGGATGTAACCCACTAGATTGTTCTCCCAGTACATATCAAACAACTAAGATAGCTCACATTCCTGATTTTCAAGCTGAAAAACTGGAGTACAAAGAGTGTATTCCACTGTCTCTGTCTTCAGGGTATTTTTAAATACTAAAAGCCCTTTGTATTTTGGAAGTGGAAGTTTTATCTATTACAACTTTGTTCCTATCAACATGCTATTGTGTGAAATTTTAGGGTGGGCAGGTAATACGTATTCCCACTTGTCTGGTACTTTCATGGCTTGAAAGTAGACATCTACATAAGTCATCAACAGTTTGAAAATATCTAGACAGATGTTGACATGTGCATACGTATATATGAATGTTAAAATCTCAACAGTAGTATTTCAAAGAGCAGCAATAGCAGTGTCATCTTAACATTTTTAGCTGCTGTCCTTGAATTACATTTTCGTACTGTGCTCTCACCAGAGTCCTTTCCAGTTGACTGCTTTCCCCCTGCCCCAAACACAGCATTCTATAAGATGTACCACTGAGAAATGAAATGGCAATATAAACCCTAATATGCTCACTGTTCGATAGAGTAGTGCTCTGGGTATACAAACATGTCTTTCTAGCACAGATTTGAGGCTAATTAAATATCAGTTGTGTTGTAAAACATTCAAGATCATTCTGCCTTTAAGTGTTATCAAGACTTTTTAAAGCTCTCAAAGTGGCACTAAACAGAGGAATGTACATGTTTAAGTACTGATCTCTTTTTCTAACTGAGGTCTCCATGTTATTTAAATTTTAGAAAGAAGGTATTCCTTTTGGAGCACAATTTACAGCTATCCAGCTTTAATTCACAAATTCTACTAAGATAAAAGTAGCAGAGTGGTGAAAAAACACCAGAAGAGAAGTAGCAGTTGCTGAAGCCTTGATAAATGTTGAAAACAACTGATTATTAGGAATTCTTAAAAAACTTGCAGGTTTTTACATGCTATGAAAGGGAGTATTTTGCTAAGTCTCCAATGAATCTTTTGCAAAGCATGTGGAATGAAGCTTATAACTTGATAGTAATGCACACATATCAATTCTTTATCATGATTACTTTCATGGAAGATTAATAAATATGGATAAATGTATACCTTTAATATTGCCCTTCACTTGTGATTTGTTTAATAAAAACAAAAATCATTGAGAGTATAACAAAACAAATATTTAACACTAACTTTAAAGGGGTATTTTTACATTGTGATATTATTTACAGGAAAAAAGCCTGAGAAAATTTGGGCACATGATATGGCCTATCAAGGGTTTGAAAATGCTTAGGACTGTTAAAAAATTTTTAATATATGCCTATGTGTTAAGAAAAAAAATGAAACAAAACAAAACAAAACAAAGCTGGATTCAATTTTTGAGAAATATTATAATTCTTTTCTGGTTATTTTTAGAAGTTTTTAGTAGGAGGACTTTTACAAATATGTATCTTATAAAACAGTGCTTGGCCATATCAAAACATTTATTTTAAAATAGAATTCAGATTACTACAAAGGCATTCAATTACAATTTCACACTCTTTAATGCCCTGTCTTCTCATCTCTTCTTATTTATTTAGCAAATGAAGACCCTGGATATAATTTTCTGTCAAAAGTCACAGTGTTTGTGAGATCAGAAAGTCAATCTTCTAAAACAACTATAAATCATCAGAAAAATTAATATTTTACTGGATATTACTATGAAAGAAGCAATACAATTCAATAGCACTTTCTTAATTGCTTTGCATCTTTTGCATTTTGAATTATACTAAGCTTCCAAAACAGTATATTTGTCTTCTGTATAAGAGTAATGTTCTATTTCATATCATTATAATCAGTGCTGTTTCCTTCTTTAATGTCCTACTTCTTATTAGGCTAAAACACTGTTCAGATTTGATACTTCTTATTATAACTTTGTTTCATGAGGTTTATCAGGGCTCAATAAAGTAAATCAATCTCCAGTACTGGACTGAGATATTGTAAAAACTTAATAACTTTCCCTTGGTTTTCTGTTAAAACAAAAAGGAGTCAAAAAAGCCCTTGATCCCCTGAAATCCTGAAAAAAATACAAAATTGGGATATGTTCATTTCACTACTTCCACACGTTTAGGAAGGACCATAAGTGAAAATCTATAAAGTACTTTATTAATTTTTTATGGTATTTATGTGTCAAACATACTATGATATATTAATTTAAAGAAAATTACCTGTTTCATATATCTATGTTTTCATAGGTACATGGTATGTCATCACAACATGGCATGCTTTGTGGGCCATAGGCAGGTTGAAGCCAGAGATGGATAGAAAATTTGAATCACACATTGCAAATTATCCATGTTTTAATTTCTCTACAGTAAGAAGGTAATTCTATTTAGCACCACTGTGAACTTCATACCACGTTAAATCAGGATTTATCACATCACATTTATCACATACAGCAAAACTGAAATCAAACTCAGCTAAAGAGAACCACTTGCATGGATGAAGGTTTTTCTCAAGATGTAATGCCAGAGAGATCTTATTTGCCCCATCATGGCTAGTATCAGTCCATGCCCAATGTTAAATGTATTCAGTGTACTCTGGCTGGAATTGCTGTCCCTTCAGCACCTCCTCATCGACTTGGCTGGTACACTAGACACAAGTAAGCACTAAAGGAAAGGTAAAGCTCTTGCACAGAAAATTAACTATATTACTCTGCTCTCATGTTACAGTAGTTTGGGAAATTACCATTTTGCCTATCAATAAACAAATGAGCTTATTATTTTTAACTCATTCTCATAGTCAAATTCATTTCTGGCCATCAGGTCACTAATCCTGAAGTCAATGTGGACAGAGACAAGTAGTGTTACAACTACTTTACAGCTGAAGAAACTGAGCTTAAGGCTCAGCTTAAGGTGAACAGCCTGAATTGTAGACACTGCTACTCAAATATTCCATTAACTAAACCAATGGAAAATTTAAATTTAAGCAGCTTCTGAAAGGCCATAAGTGAGCTGCCTAAGGCTACAGAAACAATCATTATTTGAGGTGGATTTAGAGCATCTTTTCTCACAGAAAGATAAAACCTCTCTACATATGAATAATCTATGGCTCATGTTCACTATTTCTATTGGGAAATCTTATAGCACTGAACAAAGGGTGTGTGCAAATCCTCACATTTTATAAACAAGAAAACAGAAAATCAAGAAAAGGCCAGTCATATGTCTTAGTTTACACATTGTCAAGGGACACAGTAAAGCGATGATATTCAGCAAGTTTATGCAGTGGCTATCTTCATAATACAAATTTCCTTCCTTCCTCATAGGGTTTGGAATGAGATAAAAATTATATTAAATCTTTATTAAATGTTTCCTTGTTAATCTATCATGTTACTTTAAACATTTCCCTAATGCAGTCATATCCTATTAGTAACCAACCACCCTCATTAATTCAATAGAAAAAGTGTTTTATCGTATTGACATTGTTTTTATTGAATTAGTGGAGATTATTAATGGTAGTGTAATTCAATGGAAGCAGCTACTCAAATGTTAGTTAGACATCCTAGACTTGCAAAGGAACTTACTGTAAAAATCATATTTGTCATTCACAATATAACAGCCCAAATGTTGACAATTCTTGTAGTTGTCCATAGTCAAGACATGGTATTTGTTATCTTTATATATTGCAATATATTTCATAATATACACAGGAGAAAAGTGCAACAAAACATAAGGAAGTTCACCCATTAAAACCCTCTCTTTTGTCCCTGAGAATTTTTAAAGATTTTTGGTGTCCACTCAAGCATAGAGACCATATCTTGGATAAGAGCAGTGAAGCAGTGAAGCAGCTTTATTCAGCTACAGAACCATTTGTTCCATTTTCAAGGGACGTGTGATAAAAAGCTTGTAGACACATATTTGTTTAGCAGTTATGTTTGGGGACACTGAGAATTGTATTCATCATTAGTTAGGTCACTCAAGCATAAGTGTTTTTGTGTATCAAGGATTAGGCTCTTCAGCTGAAATCTGAGATTTTTTTTTCCTCAAACATGTTACACATGCTTCAGCAAATACAGTAACAATTTTTCCCATGGTTATTATAAAGAATATAAAATTTTCATGACCAGAAATTAATTACAGCTCATTTGAATCCTGAGAATATACACTTAATTAAATCTCTCTCCCATTTTATGCTCCCCCCCCCCAAAAAAAAAGACTAGATACAAAATAAAAAATTAGCTTGATGCTAATGTTAGGCTTTAATATATATTAATATATTTGAAACCACTTAGAAATAGGTAAATATGGTGAGTTAAAAATAAAACACAAAACCAAAAGGAAATAGAAAAAGAAAAGCAAGCAGAAAATGTAGGTATAAAAGAATCACTCTCCTTTTCATTTTTCTTTGTTACTCTCAATTTCTTTGCTGTCATAAAAGAACTGTTTATGCCCTATTTGAGTCTCACTTTCCAGTGGCTTTAATAAAATAACATCAATGAGTGTGGCATCAAACCTTACTTATTTTTGTACCAGGGTGACTACAAAGCAGTTTTGCTCAACTGTACTATTATGTTTTCAATGGAAAATTTTACATTTTTGCCCACATTTTACATCCTTATTTTGGCAACACATTTCCCTCCCACCTTTTTAGTATCTTCAGTGGTGTAAGACCACTCAGAATTTTCTTCAAAATCTAGCAGACATAAAATTGATTACAAGAACAGTAAAAGTGAGCCCTATGTCTAGAAAACACCTGGCGCTTGCCTTTTGCCGTTCCCAGTTACAATCCTGGATCTGTTCACTGCTCTCTGCTTTTCAGCTCTTTGACATGTCTAGGGAATTAGGCTTGTCAGATTTGTCTGAATCAAGCCTGTACCACACTAGTCTCATCCCCTGGGCCTTGTAGGTTTCTCTGGAAAGGATCCATTCTCCTTCCACTTTGTAAGCTGAGAAACCCACATTTCTAGTGAGATGCCAGACTGGAAAATCCCAACTGACACTATCAAAAGCAGATGACTCTTATGTCTGTCCAGTGATGGGTAAGCTCATCTAGTTAGAATAGGACATTATTAAAGTACAAGGCACTTGGGGCTTCTCTAAAAGTGACTGTGATCCTGAGGGCTTCTTTTTTCCTGTGTATAGTCATTTAGACCCATACAAAGAGATTCCAAAATGTGATCTTTCTGATCTGATAGTTTTTGCAAACTCTAGATATATGATACGCATAATGTTGGAAGTGAACCCAAAACTTCACTTTTTTCCATTTCCCAAGCTCTGACTACAGTGATACATAGTAGCTAACTAGTAACACTACTAAAAGGTCCAAATTTTTCCCCATGTTGCATGTAACTTTATTGATCTCGCTCTCATTCAGGCGTTGATGAACCAAAAGTCACTAATTGAGAGAGGTTAAAACTGGCTGTTGGCAATGGCTTACCAGAACATGACAAAGGGCCATTTCCTAATTCACTTGAGATTCCTTCCTGCCATTTCATCGGGGCAGTTTTCACAGATTTTTGGTAATAACCTGCATAAATTTTGAAATCTAATTGTGAATTTAAAAAACAGAGCAGCAAAAGTTATTACATTTGGAACTATAAACATTGATTCATAGTTGCAGAGGAACCAGATAGCCTTTGCACAAGCAATGTGGAGTCCAGTCACTGAAGTCACACTAAACATTTTATCTCCTTAAAAAAAAAAATAGAGCTTCATGCTGCATAACAATTCATATTTCCGGATTTATACAGAGGGAAACCAGATGGACCAAAAATATTTCCTGAGCTAAAATAGATGAATGTGAAAGAAAAAGGATTAAAAAAGGAATGTGACTATACGTAAAAAGAAATTAGAAGTATAATTTTCTGATATTCCAATGTACAAAGAACTTTCAAATCAAGCAAATACATAATTACATGCACAAGACTTCACATAGTGAGCAGAAAAGTTCAGTATCTTATATTTATGGTTTTGGTGACCAAGAAATATGTTTTCTTGATAATGACCTGTGATTTTCATAGTTCATCCCAAATCAGATCAGTCTTTTCTGAAACACCAGATGGTATCAATTATGTAGTTACAAAGCTTTGATAGAACCTTTACAGTATTATTAATTCCCTCTTGTTAAAAAGTCCCACATTTTGTGATGTGCAATTTCACTGCTTTAAACAGGTTGGTTAAAAATTCTGTGAGCAGATAAGACTTAAAAAATTCAGAATTCTATTAAATACTTCCTATGTTCATTTGTTTTTTAATGGGATCAAATCTTCTACAGATTTTTCCCAGTCAATTTTGACCTTTGAACTGTTCTGCACATTTGTTATTGTGTAAACAAAAGGCTAGTCAAAGTGGAAGACAAAAAGCATTACGCTACTTGCTTCAAAAATCTGCACATCTCTTTTTGAACCTGCATAATGCACCATAGATAAGTATGAGACATAATGAAGCACAGTATTATACTACTGCATGCCTTAGTTGGTAGATCTATCATGGGACTTCATTAGTATGTGACTCTTTTGCAGTCAGTGAATGTACACCTCAGATTGTTATAAATCTCTGAAAAACTAGGTAAGAGCTGTTCTTTCTTTTCTCGTACTTGTTGGTGGGAACAGAGATAAATTCAAATTGGTCCTTGTCAATAGGATTAAAAAAACTTCTAAAAATAGTTTCCTATGAGATGAGTACACATAAGGTAACTAATATGATGTGACTTACACCCACTCAATGACAATTTTCATAGCCCCTACTAGACAAAACTGCATGGACAAGAATAAGTTACTACATCATTAGGAGAAATTACCACATGTGCTCATGACTAGAATAAGTTACCCCTTAAGTCCCTCCCCCAAATTTCAAAACTGGGAGAAACACAAATCATGAACTTGAAGAATAGAATCATAAACTAACAGAGTGAGAACTATAGACTAACAGAGTGATTTAAGTCAGAAGACACTTCTGGAGATCTCAAATCCAGCCTTCCTCCCCTCTGCTCCCAAACTCAAAGGGCAACTTAGATCACATAGCCAGACTTTGCCCAGTCATTTGAATGTGTCTAAGACTGCAGAATCTCTGTGCAACAGTTCCTATGTTTGGGCCCTTGATGGTGACCTTTTTTCTTGATATATTCAGAATTTTTTTTTTTTGCAACTGGTGGCCATGGGTTTTTTCGTCCTTTCTCTGTGCATATGCAAGACACCTCATCTCCTCTATAGCCTTCATTTAGGTGACTGCAGAGAGCCCTATGTCCACCTTCATTCTTTTATTGTTCAGGTTTACTTAAATAAGTGGACTTTAGCTTCTGAGCTCTGAGTTCCCTCCTCCGTTTCCCCTGTGGCATGTGGGGCGCTCACTTCAGTCAGTACAGTCTGTCTTGCATTGGGGAGCCCAAAACTAGACTAAAAATATGGCTAGCAGAATACCAATTTCAGAAGAAAACTATTCTGATTCTGAAGATTTTCCTTCAGTAACAGAATCCAGTCCTTTTGATGTTGTTAGTTACGTACTATTAATACGAAATGCTTTCTATTTTGTCTCTAAAGAATCTTAGCCTTTGTCCATCCACATTAGTCTAGACTGCAGACTCAGGTGTCACCCGGGTCTTCGCAGATACACTTTGAGGATCTCAAAATTATAAATATTTAAAGACAGCCTTACTCTATGCCAGAAATTGGATTGGAAAGAGAGTCCTGTTACCATTACCATATCCTTTCACATTTTTTTCTTGAAAGCTCACCTATAGAAAACCCAAAGTGAACGTCATATTACTCAATCACTTGAATGTATCAGTGCTGGACCTATTTATGGTTTATAGTCCTAAATACAGTCTTTGTAGTTAGATGTTTTATTTGCTTTCCATCCAGTTCCTTTATCCAATAATTTTTCAATTTTGGTCTTAAAAGCTAACTATGACAGGGAGGTGGGGAAAAAAACCCACATCAATAAACTCTAATTTCAGACTCTTTTTCACAAGAAACAGTAGTCTCCTTACACTCCACTGCTTTTACAGCCTGTACTCAGAGAACTGAGATTTCAGTCTGTGTGATTTATAATTGGAAAGCAGAAACTATAACATTCACCTGCTGTTCATATCCACAAATGAAATGATACAAGGCAGTTTCATCACTCAACATAATAATTGGCATGAACCAGCTCTGGTATGCAGTATTCAGATCCCTAAGGTACACTAACAAGTTGTTGTAACTACATGCAGCTGTAGAGGAGAAAAAGCAAAAAACAGCACAACATTTTTCATATCACTGTTGTTTTGATTAATTCATGTGGGGGAAGTAGAAAAGTCTGCATTGGGTTTTGTCTTGATCTTATAGATGTTACTGTAAAGTAAAGCTGAACCCTGACCCTGATATCAAGGTCTCAAACTAGCCTGCAAATGATACTAGGGAAGAAAGAACTAGAGAGAAGCAACAAGCTTTATAAAAAAGAAGGGACAAAATTATTGTAAGTAATCTCAGAGTCATCTACTCCTCTGGAGTGTAAATTGCAGTATTGAAATTTGGTACTTCACTGTAAAAGATACAGACTTCTTTCTTTGTTTTTAACCTACAAACATTCAAAATATTTCAAATTTAAGTCATTGCCAATTCAGTGGAATACTTCAGCATGTATATGACTTGAAACAGCACTGAAGTCCATTCATGCCATGATTGGTCCATTCAGTCCATTTACTATTCCCTGAACAAAAAAATGACCCAAACACTAAGGAAACAAAACTTCAGGATCGTGGCTCTTGTCACTCAAAATGTTGAAAATTCTTATAAAATTGACTATGATGCATTTCTGTGACTTATTGTTCTTTGATAGGGTTTGTGGCTAAGAATGCCATAAAATAGTGTGCAGAAATAAGGTGCAGTCCCTTCTGAGATTTTCTTTTCTCCCAATGCTACTGAAAAATACAGGATTAAAATAATCACATTTCAAAAAAATGCTGAAATAGGAAAGAGTGGAGACATTTCTGAATAATGAGATCCCTGGGTGGACTGTTAAAAAAAAAAAAAGGAAAATGTAACAGTACAGGCAAAGAGATGTCCATATTTCCTCTCTTAAGATGGATGGGAGATGATAGGATACAGCTTGATTCCTCATGACCATCAATAAAGCTCTTAAATACACAGCTGTTTCTAGGCAGGTGGGAATTTTTATGGCGTTGTCTGTGACTACTCACACATTAAATATGTGAATAACCTACTGGTTTGAAAACTGATAGCAATAGATGTGAATTTCTCACAGTCACGTATGCAAACATCAGTTAACATAGTGCCTCCTCTCAAAGTTGTACAGGAGGAAACTTTTGCCATTGATCTTCAATTCTATCAAATGGGAAGGAAACAATTTTCTGCTCAAAGATTTCTGTCATTAAAGATAAAATACAAAGACTTCCTGCATATCAAATAACCATTTCTGAATATAGTGTAATTTGTAAATGGTTATAACAAAAAAGCAAGCAGAAAAGATAGACATGGCAGTGAATTATGAAAAAGTAAATAATCACACTTTGGGGAAAAAACACCAATAATATTAAATGGGGACTTTCTAAGGAAACCGCCTCTAGACCACAGTGCTTTTGCATTTATTTATGGTATAATGATAGGAGGAACATGCAAATAGGTAACCTCACAGAGGAAGAGCAAATAAGGCTGGGCAAGTACTGTGTCATGAAACAATTCTGTTATGTGTAAATGTATATACATTCTTGTAAGTCTATGGAATGGGCTCTGCTAAAAATTTCAACATTTGTGTAAGTTAGTGGTATCTTTACTTTTGCCTGGATATTTATTTTGCTAAATGCAGGAAAGTGCTGTCATTTCTAATATCACTCTGTAGTAAGACTGGAAAAATGTTGACCTTTTTTAGTCAACCAGTATACCTAAGACAAACATGAGAGAAGACATAATGATGAAAAGACTTCCCTTTGTTGGAAGGAAATGTAAGCAGCTGGTTTTGTTTTCTGTGTATCTAAATTTAGTCTTGCCTAGTGACTTGTTTTTGTAAAGCAAAAATTTATTCTTGACCTTTCAAATCACTGTGACAAATGCTCTTCGTAATCAGACGTGGGTCATACACTACAACAGGCAAGTGACAGTCATTTACAAAGCTGTTTTTCTTTAACACTTAACATATTAGTTATTAAGTAAAACTAGTCTGAAACCCATATTTTTAAAGGCAGATGAATAATCAGACCTAGCTTTAATGGAAAGGGCCTCTTTCACTTCTATCACTTCAAACATAAGGCTTCTACTTTAAGGTGGGCTACAGCTAGTCTTTAGACCCTGCTTGGTAGTCTTGATTTCCCTCTTCAGACAGTGAACTCAGCAGGACAAATGAATTTCTGGAATAAAATGGATTCCATGATTTTCCACTTGAAATAGAAGACTTCCATGGGATTTATACAATTACTGGGGTTTCTATGGCTCTTCTGAAGAAATTAAAATTCACTCTATTTGCTAGGAACCTTAGTTATGTACCTGGTGGGAAACTGTAAAAGAAACAGGCTTTATTAGAATGCTTTTCTCACCATCTGTGCTTCCACCTCTTGTTGCACCTCATAAAGGTGATTGCTTTTATTCTCCTTTAAAGGTTTTGTGTTTGTAGGTTTGCTATGAATCTAAAGGGGTTTTGGCAGCATGACCAGTTACTTTCCTACTCAGCTGGCCATTACTACTGAATTAATTTACTGGTCTGAATCTGCTACTGTCCTTAAAGAAAATGCCATATCCTCATTATATTCTTCCATTATACTAAACATGCTGCCATCATTTAGGTTATGTCAGGCTCTAATGACATTTAGTGACATTTCCCATTGCTATTACAGCTAGTTATCTACTCATGGTCAGAGTCTGCTTCTTTAGGGTGGTTTAATAAGACTGTGTGGGGACAATGGCTATATTAGCACTTCTACATAAGTCTTATGTGAACTGTACTGAAAATCTCCAGAATTTTTCCACAGTCCTATGCATTTTTTGAATCATTTATGCAACATCTACCAGTATAATATTCTTTGGAGCCATTGGGTTACTTCTGCTATGAAAAACAAATTTAGCTGTCCTCTGTAATGTGGCCTCCTTGAGAAAAATGTATTTTTTAAAAAATAGATATCTTCTAAAATAGTAAAAAGCTCCTAGGCTTATGGGAACAGTAACAACTCTTAAGTTCAATAATGCCTGCCTGTTATATCCTGATCATATGAAATCATATTTGCCACTAGTCATATTTGTTTACACATATTTATTGGCACAAATTTCTTCAACTGGTTTGATTTGTTCAAAACTTTAGAGAGACGATGCTTTTTGAAAGAAATTTGAAAACTTAATAACCAAGCTCTGAATACTGGGGCGGGGGGGGGGGGGGGGGGTG
>VZSE01010760.1:0-153567 GCA_013398275.1 Promerops cafer | reverse complement strand
TTTTTTTTTTTTGGTCAAACTAAACAAATGAAGGATCAACTAGAAAATCTTAGCATTTATTAAGCATGCTGCCATCATTTAGGTTATGTCAGGCTCTAATGACATTTAGTGACATTTCCCATTGCTATTACAGCTAGTTATCTACTCATGGTCAGAGTCTGCTTCTTTAGGGTGGTTTAATAAGACTGCGTGGGGACAATGACCCACAGTCATTTCTCTAGACCTCAGATGCAAAACAACTGGGCTATATTTGACTAACTGTAGCTTAGGACTGTCAGTGTTTTATCTCCCTCACATTTGTTATCTGCCAATAACGGAAGGCACAATGGGTCCTGAAGATAGGGCAGTGGATTTGGTCTCAGGATACATGCTACTATTCCTGGTCTTGCTAATGATCTGCTGTGTGATGCAGAGTAAATTTCTCCGCCTCTCTTTGTCCCCATGTCTCTTTGTCATGAAGATAGCTAAATAAAGCATTTTGAGATCTAAAGATCTTTGAGTTATATGCTATTATCATTTATTATTTATTCTCTGCTCTTCTGTGTGAGTTTTTAAAAGACATTCTCTGCAAACTGATGCACATTTTTCTGAGGCAAGCAATCCACACGTCTGAACAGTCAGGCTGTGAGCACGAGAGACAGGTTTTTTTTCATCTTGTCTCCATAGAGTTCTTATACAGATAAGTTTCTTACATAAAAATTATGAGCTGATCAGGTAGCCAAGTGTATGAGTTTTCAAGAGGGATATGTAATATAACAATTTATTTCTATGCATTTCTAGTGCATCATTATTCAAGGTAGAATATGGTGTGCTTGACGAAGCTAAAGGCTGTTTGAAGTTCACTGACAGGAACTGCAATAATATGGTAAAGAACTAACTGGTACATACTGGAGCCCATCATCTACCCATAGCTGCCACTCTAAATGCTGTAATGCTGAGGATTTTCTCTGCCAGAAGCAGGCTGCAAAGAGTCTTTGTAAAAAAAGAAATTGGGAAAAAAAATTAACCAAAACTTTTTTCTTTTTTCCAATGTTATTCCATACTAGATTTTAGATTTTCTTTGTTTGCCAGCCCCAGCTGTTGTTTTTATTAGCTTTCCTCAAAAGCTGGCAATAACATCACGAGGCTCTGTCAGAGCTTTTTCTTTGACTCTTAACGCCCACACAGCTGTAGCAAATGTGATGGGTTCTAGTTGCATGACAGTTTAGTTAGCAACAGAAACAGTTCAAAATTTGGAGGTGTACCAAGAAAAATTTTCACCTCCATTCTGATCCCTTTACTGTTTTAGATGATTTTAAAGTAGTACCTGGACTCAAGCATGTGACTCTAAACAGTCTTGTGCAAGAAGTCATACTGGTTGTGCTTCTGCTGCATCCCCCAGGCCAGCAGGCTGGCACAATATAAAGCATGGCAAGCAGGGTATATTACCTTGGCTTTGGCGTGATGCTGACTGTGGCTACAGATTTGCCCTGGTTTGGAAGGTGAGATTGATTTATGGTCAGCATGAACATACATCTGTCTTCAAATGAGCTGTAAACATTCCCCAGCCAGCCCCAAATTTCTCCTGCAAATGGTTGCAGACAGCCTTGCTGGTAAGGATCCTGGTGAAGGCAATTACCAAGGATGGAACAGGTAAAGGGTAGGGGGGCCACCCTGCCACAACCCCAGCACAGAGAAATTGTATAAAGTTCATCTGCTTGCAGTCTGTCAAGCAGAACAGCTCCAAATCAGGAGGGCAGAAGAGAAGCTTAACACAGAAATCTTTAGCAGAGCTCCTACTCCTATTAGAATTCACCCTGCTGTACCTCATCTTTCTTCCTTGGGAAAACCACAACTAGCAGCAGCAGGTCGTTCGGTTCATAGGCATGCTGCAGTTTGGCTTTCTTTGCTGCCATCATTATATCTAGTGTCAGCTGCCACTTAATTCTGCTCTTTGGTTGTGCTGAAATCCATCATTAAGATCCTTAAAGTTCCAGGCATTTTCTTTATCCCAATCTCCCAAAAAAATTAAAAAGCAGCAAAGAAAATAAAAAATGTTATTGCTCTTTCATAATAGCTCCATCTCTAGCATTTACTGTGAGTTTTTTCTTTTAATTTAAGAGATAATATTTAAAAAGAAGGATAGAAAGGGAAAGGTTGGATGGAAAAAGGCTTGTAGGAGAGCATAATGATTATACAAGTAGAAAGTAGATCAGGTATATAAAGACGTGATGTTACAAGAAAAATTGATTACTTGTTCTGTAATAGAGACCAAATTATAGAAATAATAGGTAAGAGAAAATAGGAAATAGTAAATGTGATATACTGCAGAAAGCATTTAATATCACTGGCAAAAGACAAGAGTATGAATAGACTTATAAGGCCAGGTACTGGAAGCTACTATTCATTGTACAGTGCTGATATGCCAGGGGTTTCATGGTCAATAGTTTCCATTAAAAAAAAAGCAAAATACCTGAGGTAAAGACTGAGTTCTATAGTACCAAATCATGCCCTGTGAACAGTGAAGGCATGTCCATGGTCCCAAATATTACGATGAAATCTACCTAACAGGAAGATAATTAATGGGGGACATGGGGGAAAACAAACCAAACCAAACAACCCAGAGGACAGCATCATATGTTACAGTAACTTTATCTAATCCTCCAGCTGTGACATAAAGTCATACATGTAGACAGCAGGTATCTGATTAGCTGCTTCTGCTTTACTGCTGTTGTTTCATACTGACTAAGACAGAACAAAGCAACTCACAATTCTCATTATACTAATAGCTTCTTGGTCCAAGTGTGAGGTCCTGACTCATCATGGATTTTTTCCTGCAGTTTCTGCTGTTGGTATGTGTAATTAATAAACATAATGTTGATGCATTTAGTTGCTATAGAAACCATTATTTCTTTAGTTTCCCGTGAGGATTCTGAGCAAAATTGTAGTTTGACCCAACTCTGTCACCTTCTCATAGTCTTGAATGAAATAAGTTATGACTCTTGGGAGGAATATTTGAATTTCTGTCTATAATTAAAGTTCTATAAATCTATATAGCGATTTGTCCCCACAGACTGTTATCAAGACCTTATAAATTATAACACCCAGAGGAATTGTATTAGGCTTTCTTTCATTATATGAAAACAATCAGTGTTGGTAATTTAAATGTGGCTTGCTTAAACTTACTGTTTGTTTGAAAATATTATAAAATGCAGACAGTTTTTAGAATAAATAAGGTAAAAAAAACCAAATGATAAGGACAAGTCAAGGTTGAATACAACTTATCTTCCCTGAAATGCAGAATACAACAACCCCAACAATAACAGAAGTATTTTATTCTTTGAGTACTGTTCAGTGAATTTTAGAAACATCTGGTCAACATCAACATTGTAGCATTAAGAAGTTTTACAAGCAATTCTTGATATTTTAAAAGTATATGTGGTTCACAAAGGCATATGTCAAAATTCACAAACGTAATGCAACATGGTGGGGAGGTAGACAGAAAAACTGATGGCTGTGAGAGTGACAGGGGAAGGCAGTTTAATGTATAAACCAGTCCTACAAACTGGAACACAGGTGTGTCTCATTCCAAATGAGTGTCCCAACCTGCAGGATAAAGAGATTTGCTCATACCCAATAAATATTTAGATGCACTGATAAAAGTTTAATGGGAGGGAACTAGAGCATCTACCAGACCAATCTAATGCTCACAGTGCTTAAATGGGTAAAGAGTCACAAGATCTGTGTTAGAGTACCAAAATACTGAACTGCTGAGATACACATAGGACAGTTGATGTCTCCTTCCCCTGTTGCCATGCTCTAAAGAAAGTATAACACTGAATTTTTCTGCAGCATCTGATCCCAGACAAGATCTCTTTGTTGTTATCTCTTGTGAAAGATATGTGACAGAATCACAATTTCTGCATTTAATTGAGACTTACATATGAGATAATCACAGAACTGTTGAGTATAACAATAAGACACCCAAAGGCTCCTACAGAGTTATCAGCAGTTGAGAAAGAGGCTGTACAGAGATGCTGTCTCAGCTTGCATCCTGCTTCACGCCCTCTCTACATCTAAACCTGGATTTCTGAGCAGAATCCATGTCTGCCCCTATGTTTTGAAAGCAGAAAATTTTACATTTAGTAAAAAATATGTACTGTTGTATGTATGTGTAGAATCAAACCCCATTATATTATGGGTATGTAAATGTATTTAGGAGTGGTCATGGTTCTTTAAGTAAAAGAACTGATGGATAATGTCCTCTTGGACAGTATTAATACATGTTAATAAAAAGGAGTCATAACAATAAAAAAAGGAAAATGCCATCTTTCCAAAAGAAAGATCCTTTTTTCATTCCTCTGCCTTTTCTCTGAAATGACATCTTGACAGGGGAGACTATTTGAGTATTGCTCTTAATGGGCTCTCAAATATGCTGTTATTAGGAAATGTAATGAAGTTCTTCCCCTGTGTTCAATTCACTTTTATTTGTTTATTTTAGGGATGAATAAAGGGCTGAAATTTTTGCCCCTGTGAACTTTATGGAATAATGGATCATTTCCCCTAATTGTTTTCTTTTTTTTGTTGTTTACAAAAGGAAGACAACTTAGGAGACTTTCTCAAAAGGCCCAGGGATGTCATTATGTCTGTTGCTATTCATAATTGGATATCTCCATGTAATTTAAAACTATTAGTGATTAAAAATAAGAGTACAAGTAAACAAAACACTTTTATGAGATGGTAGAGTTGTTTTTATCTCTTCAGAGTTGATATTTTTTGATGAAAATATCCATTGTTTCTTCTGTGTATTGAATAACAAGAGTGGGGAAAAGGAAAAATAGGGGAAGAGGTTAAGGCATGATCAATTTATAGGGGAATAGTCAATATTTTAGAGACTCAGTGAAAGTCCCCAAATACAGAACTTTACAGCTTTATCCTTTTTTAAAAACATTTTTTTACTAATCATATGACTTGATACTATGGATATTCTCATTTGGTTTAGATACTTTCATTACTCTTTTGCATATATTTTAACAAGTGAAGTAAATTGTGTGCACCCATGCTCTATTGCAAAATAGCACAAAGAACCTTCCTAACATTATCTTTGTCAGCAGAGGGAAAGAGATAAGGATAGTGTTGTTAAGATCCAGTTATTAAAATTATTAGAGAGATTCCTGTGCCTGGTTTAAGGTGCAAATGAGACCATATGCTGAAATCAATAGCACAGATTTTATCTAACAGTAAATGAGAGGGGGAGAAAGTGAGAGAGAGATGGGGAAAGCGGGGGTGGGGGAGAAGGAGAGGAAAGAAAGCGAGTGACAGAGAAACAGATTAAGTAGAAAAAAAAGATTGCCACTCCACAGATTCTGATGACATCCCAATCAGCACTATTTCCATGAAGTGGGGTGGGATGGGAATGGGAGAAGCGTCCACAAAACTCCTCTTTTCCTCGGGTTTCTACTGTACAGAGTCTAGGTGTAAATGCCCCCTGTACCACTGGATAATGTCTTGTCATGCCTTTTATCAGCCTTTTCCCTTATCTGGAATACCAGTTTGTCACTTCAGCTGGCACACCCTTCTGCACTGTGTGCACCACTAGCAAAGCACCCAGCCAATTGCTCAAACCATTAGCACCAGTCTCCTAAAGCACCTGGGGCTGACTGCTGTGGTCAAAGGTTAGCAGTTCAATCTCTTACACTTGTGGACACTTTCTTCTCTTTAACCTTTGACAGCTGAGCAATAGAACCACCTTATCTTGTCTCAGGGTGCTTTTGTAGTCCAAATCAGTAGGCATACACAGGGAGGGGTGGGCTTCAATAGATGAGCAGCTGTTTCTTTGCAGTTTGCTACAGTAGACAAAAGTATTTTGGTGCTCTTGAAATGTTTAAGCCATTAACCATTTCAGTCTCTGACAGGTGTTCACATTACAGTGGCCAGCTAGGATGTGTATGTCATCTACACACATTATGACAAAGGTTGCTGATTTCTGCAAAATGACACTTACTTGGATTTACTGTGTGCCTTTAAGAAACTTGGAGAGTCCTTTCCACCTTTCCTTCAGAGGAATAATACACTCTTTCAGATGTATATATTTTTCCACTTTCTCTTCTTAAGACGTTCAATTACTACATATTAATGCAATAATTTGATGAACTGAACAAAACAGAAGTAGTAATGAACTGAAATTTTATCATATATCCTCAAAGATTTTCTGATCTGTATCTGGGAACATGAGGAACTAATATTGCACACAAGCAATTCTTGTATCCCTTTAACCATAGGATGATGTGTGGCTTATTTCCTCATATATCTAAAATAGCTTACAGCTATTTTATACTTAACTCCTGTACCTCACTGCAGTGTAACTGTGCTGACAGAACATATACTGAAATTTCCCCATGCCCTCCTGCAGTGCTCTCTCTACAAAGGCAAAATTATACTATCCATGTTTTTCAAAAAAAAGTCTTTAAAATCACATGAAAATGTGTGTTGACTGGTCTGTGATGACAGCGTTGTTCAACTGGAGAATATCTGGGAATGAGATCCCACATCAAATATAGTTTACTCACTACTGAGCAGCATTAAGAGAAATATTGTTTGAAGATATTTGAATAAGTCTTGAAAGAAAAGGTGCAAATCCCTAACTCTTTTAAGGATTCAGAGATAAATTCTTTAAATCTATAAGGTGGTTTCAAGACACAATTGCCTCCCAAGAATTTTATGCATAATAAGTACACAGTGACTTTAGGGGAAAGTCTGTGACCAGATAACTGCAAGTGAATAGGAAAATAGAAAACAGGGTTCCAAAATTAGGTAGGAATACAATAATAGAAAGTCCTTAAAATCAATCTGGAAGGCTTCTAATTCCTATACAAACAAGGGGAGTAGGTGAAATTATTTAAATTAGGGCATGATGTAATGTATGTAAATATGAGTAGATGAGACCTGCCAGGATGATTACTCATTAAAATAAATCATGATTTCATCCAGAAAAGCAAATTATATGAATCCCAGCTCGATACCTATGAGATACAAACCAGTTATTAGTGAAAGAACACAAATTTTGTCTTTTACTAACAAGAATATGCAGTTATGACACTTTTGTCTTCATAAAGTTTCTAAGAAAACATTCTTTTTTAATGCTACAATGAGACATGCCCCATTTCACATGTTCACATAACTAGAAGAATAAATAATGCAGAAACAAGCCAGTAATTAAGTGAAGGAAAAAGAAAAGGCAAAGAAAAATCATAAAGATTTCAGCAGGATGCCAAATGAAAGTGTTTGGGGTCAGGTCTCTCCTGGTATGGGACCTTGAGTCATTGATCTGTTTTACTCTGTGAGCAACTGTGGTGTTGTCTCTGGTTCAACTTAATGAAGGAGTCGAACAGTGTGATCAAGTGCAAGATAAGAAGATTAACTCATAAGCAGAAACCCAATACATTTTTTCTTTATTTTGACTGTCAACTAAATGAATTTTTTATCTTGTATTGTGGAGTAATTAATAAAATTAAACTACAGAAATATTTTTCTTTTTTTGGTTAGCTTATTAATTTTTCAAATAAATGAGGCCAAGAAATAGGTCAAGGTATATTTAACTGTGTGTAATACTGAGGACAAACCAGGAATCCAGACATACCACTTACCATTGATTTTAGGGTCCTGACACAAATCACAGACCCTCTAGGATCCTAAGTGGAGAGAAATGTTATCCACACTGCAGTCTTGGGGTGAAGTTAAGTCTCTTGTTCTTTTATTTTCTGTCCTCTAACTTTCTCCTTCTTCCTCTTTTCCTTCTTTTCCTTATCTGTTTCTTTCTGGAATTATGTCCTAAAATACAAATTCTGTGTTTTTATCATTAACAAAAAAAAATTTGCACCCAAATCTCTTGCTTTTCACCTCATTTTAAGTTGAATGACATTTTACCCAAACTTTTTCTGTCACACCACTATGTCAAAACAGGTTTACATAATACATAGCCTAAAATATTGAATGTCATAATGTGAAGACAAAAAATATTTGAAAAGAAAATATAAAATTTAATTTGATGGTAAGAATTCCTTGGTAGTTACCTGTGAAAATATTCAAGCTAAAAAGAACCTTCAGTTTTCTGTCTTTTAAAAGACTTCTTGGATGTCCTCTTTCAGAGTATCATAGAATGTGTGAACTTTGGTGTGATGAGAAAAATTACTTAAAACATGCCACCTTAAGAAAATTAAATCTGGTGTGTGTATGGTGTAGGTATTTTTAGCTGATGGTACTCAGCTAAAAATCTTTCAATTTATTATGGTTTTAATTTCTCATCTATACTTCATCATTGGTCAATAAAGCAGGTAAATGGTCTTCAGATCCATTTTCTTATTGACAAAACGATTTCTGTCATATAAAAGTCTGGCTTTCTCAGGAATTACTTAGGTTTATGTGCATACAACTTTAATTTCCCTGGAAGTTACTATTGCTTCCACAACTTTGCTTTGATTTTTTTTTAAACACTAGTTATGACAAGTCTTTCATTAGCTAGAGAGAAAGCCAATCCATTTTATGTTGCCATTATGCATTTTTTCCATTGAATACATATTTCCATATAATTCAATGATACATCAGTCATTGAAGAGGTTATAACAATCCAAATCAAATACATATCTTCCAGCATCTGTGTTTATTGGTGTAACATTGAATTCTTTAACACTTGGTTTCCATTCAGACCTGTTTCTATACCTGTTCTTTTGCTGCAGTCATTTTCCTTATGAAATTTAATAGAGTTCAGGAAAACTGCCAAGAATTAAGTTTCATGGTCACCTTCCTGTGTGGTATAACTGGAATGGCTCAAAGCCTATGGGACAATACAAACAATTTTGCTAGTATTCTTGGCTGTTTACCAAAAAAGAACATTTCATTTTTATACAGAGAATTTTCCCAATGACAAATTATTTTCAGCCATGGCTTTTCATCAACACCACAAAGAGAAATTAAACTGAATATGTCTATGGCCACACATATCACCTCTCAAATTTAACTGACTTAAGGCGAGTACTTAGTGAACAATATCCAAATTATTGTGACTAGTGGACTAGATTTCCCTCTTGTTCATTGATTGCTCGGCATACTGCCGCTGTAAGCTGTGCCCTCATCAGCAATCATATTTGTTTGCAGACTTCCAGTCTTTGCTAGATAAACAGATAGATGGGGAGAGAGACAGAGACACATGAAGGTCTGAAACTATCTTTTTCAAGGCCTTGGGCTTGTAAACAGTTCCAACATACAGAATGAAATAGGATGTTTGTTTAAAGTTCGGCTGAATCTGCTCCAAGGCATTCTTCTCATGCCTGACATGGTCTGGGACACAGCTCTGTGAACAGCACCCTCTCTACACATATCTGAGGCCAGCTCTTTCAGCCTCAACAATGAGGATGTCACATGCAACAAAACTTGTAATTCTCTCCTTCTGTTTTTTCCTCAAAATGACAACGATCTCATGACAGCTGGCCTGAAGGAGATATTATTACCTCATCCTTTGAAATGGTTTATAAGTTGGGGAGACAGAGCTTCCTTTCTCCCAGACACATATGCACACACACACAGATATACAAAACATCAGGATTTGTTAATTCATGCTTCTGAACAGAACTGGAACTGAACCTAAAATTTAAGTCCAGCCTCTCAAATTTCAGAACAGAGACAAGCTACTGGAGGATTGGGTGTTTCAGCATTAGTACCAAGGTGACTTTTTAAGTCCTGCAGAAGGATTTCTATCTGCCTAGCATAAGCACTTCATTGAACTAGATTTTTTTGTGAACACTTGAATTACATATAAAGATATAGCATTAAAGGAACTCTTACTAGACATCTACAATTTGAGTTTAAGGTGGATGTCTATGTTAGATTGGATGATATCATGCATGCCTTTTGTTTTTTACAAGGTCAGGTGAGTGGAAATCAGGAAACAGGCTTATTTCTAATGCATACATGTAAGCAGTTTGTTGTTTAAATGAAATAAATGTTTGAGCAAAAGAATATTATAATCAGTCTACTTCATCTTGTGGGAAAATTTAAGAGATCCAACTGTTGACTTTTTTTGACAGGAAGTCACTGCCTTTTTTTTCTTTAAGACTAAAGACTAAAATATGGTTGTGAAAAAGAACATATTGTTAACATAGATATTTAGACACACTACTGAGAATGAAAAGCTTTTACAGAAGTTGGTCTGATATCTTGTCATTCTGTCACCTGAGAATGACAGCCTGGTAGGTTGAAGCAAGAGGCAAGGAAATTTCACTTTGAAAAACATCAGCAGCCCTCGTACATCTGTTAATTAAAGCAATCTGCCAGTGTTCCTCTTAGGCATCCAATGAATCAATGTTAAGCTAACGTGACACATTTTCACTGCTTCTGTAATAGAATTGGAAGTAACACATTTATTTATCAGGTGCCACGGATCTACACTTCCCTGTCTGCGGACGGGTTTTGATTGTCACACTATCACCGTCTGGTCTAGGTGTGACATACTGAAGATTTTCAATCTGTTTCAGTGAAGTTATAACACAGCATGTGGACCCAATTTCTCTCCTGGAACATTCAAGCAGTATTTGAGCCTTGGATTTGGTTATCAGTCTTATTGCTCTATATTTTAACAGAACTGGAGAGCAACAGTTGCTGGCAATAGATCTTCAACAAAAAAAAAGATTTGTTTAATCTTATTCAGTCGCAATGCAGGGTTTCATATGAATTTCTACTTCAGCTCTAAAGCAGATCTCATCATTCTGACATTTTGTTTTATTCTCAGCAATAATAGCTGGTATAAAAAAAGTACTACCTTTCCATGACTGATGACAAGGATTTAACTCAAGGGACTTACATTAGGTGCCTTTACTCCTGATTGTTAATCCTCAGAGATGCTTAACCAAGAAAAATTTAAGTTCAGTCTGTTTCCCAAAAAAATGCAAAGCATTGAATTAAGGAGAAAATTGCTGGAAAATATTAATATAGAATACAGTATGTAAACAAAACATGATATAAAATATATACATGACATTACATAAAAGAAACACATAAAGATGACAATAGTTTAATAAACTGAACAGGATGACTGAAGATTGAAGTTTTAAGATACTGAGAAATATTTTGTGAAGGCCCTCAGTGTGTGCAATCTCTTCCCTCACCCAGGAATTTTACTGCCAAGATCATTAATGAAATGGGAAAGCAGTGTAACCTTGGATCAGACTATTGTGAAAATTAACAAGGTTGTGGCAGAGTTCTCATGGAGCCTCAGCCCACTGGATTAGGAGATTAGGTACTTATTCACAGCCCCTTCCCCCTGCCTGAACCATGTTGTTGCATCCCTGCTGTTACTGTATAGCACATTATTCCTTTGATCAAGGCAATTATTGGGGCTCCTAGATGGCACTTAGGCCAACGCTGTGGGATTAATGGAGAGAAACAGGCTCCCCCAAGCTAGTAACCCTTTGTAACACAGGATGGGAGGGTGCTGGGACTAGTCTGCAATAACTTTTGCCAATTGCATTTCAGAATCTGCAGAAGGAAAGAAAAGTGTCTAGCCATCAATTTCACATTTCATTACAATGTGCCTTACAGCAAAATAAATAAATAAATAACAAGTACACATAGGATGGTCCTCTAGATTTACAGTTTAAATTGGTTGATTTTCTTTAATGTCTTGGCTAATATCTGTGCCTATTGTAAGGCATAAATCTGAAGCAGCAAGTTTTTAAAGCAGTCAGCATGTCGGGTGTGCTGTGAAACAGCTACTCTTGACTTTGAGCAGCTCAGCTCCACCAGTGCACCTTAGGCTGCTGCTTTTAAAGGAATACAGATGGTGGCTTTTCTTGAAATGAAGTGATAAAAAACAACATGTGAGTAAATCTTCTCCTAAAAGTAGTCAGAAACATAGTTATTAGAAAAGTAACACCCTTAAAAAGTAAAACTAATACTTTAAAGAGATTTTGCCTTTATAAACTTCAAATATCATTTGCTTTGTATTGCTAACAGAAGTGCCAGCACACTTTGGTTATTCTAACGTCTAGAATAAATACTCTATAATTACCATGGATTGTTGTGCATATGTGGCAAAGGATATCACACTTTTGCACAAAAATGATGTGGTTTTTTTGCAAGGCAAATTTTTTAAAATAACATAAATGCTGACAGAACAAAGGGAAAAAAACAAAGTCAGTTTCCAGCACCTTTTCAAAATGACCTCATATAGTGTAATCTTGGAAGATCATAGACAATGAATCACAACTAGTATATTGCATGTGATGCTGAGAGATTAAACAGGAAAATAATCCTTACAAGAATGAAGTCTCACCATGAAATATAAACATGCCCATGTGAAAATATTTTAAAAGTTTTGGTTTGAAACAGGAGCCAAATAACTCAAAGCTAATGATAAACTTAACAGACTTGATGGTGCTGGTACTGGCAACTTTACAGAATGACTTCACTTATCACAGTGGATAGTGAAATTAATCTTTGGAATACAGCACAGACGTCCAACAACTCATTCTAGGTATTCAAGTGAGCACATTGTGTGTAAAATTTGTAAACATGTGATTTACTACCCTTGAATCCAATGGGATGATTCTACTCTTTCCTCATTTTAAACAATGTCAGTAAAGAAATTAAAAGGCTCCGAGTGGTAACACCATCTTGCTGAACACTTCATATGCATTTGCAAATATTTTTAGCATTTCACTTGCCCTCAGTAAGGCTGCTGGAACCAGTAGTTCTTCTAAAAAAATCCTTAATGGCATTTGATGAGAATTCTTTCTATTTAGTCCTGTATGGAATCTTAATTTCTGTTAGGTAAGTTACAGAGGAACACCAAAATCTTTATCAAAAAAAGATGAGAGTGTTAAATTTTGAGTTCTCCATTTTCAATTTTTGGCTTTTTTAAAAAAATAAGCCTTATTATCTGTATGGGAAATAGGAATGGTTTGCATTAAACCATAAATTTTTAAAAAGGATATGTCTTTACATTGAATCCATTTCAGTTGGAAAATCTGTTGTAATGTTGGATGAACTACCTGAGCAGCCACAATTAGTGCAAAGTCTCGGGTTTATGATGTAGTTGTTGAATTATTTCCCTAATTTGGACAATCACTCTAATGCACTATTTAATATAAAACCAGAGAAAAAATAGATTTCAGTAGTTCTTACATCCATCTCAAAAAATTCTAGATTATTTCCAAATACATATTTCTAGTGTTCTAGTGTTCTGTGCAGTGTGGTTGTAAATAAGTTTTGTAGCAAGTTTATCAGGTATTTTAAAACTAGGATACATCTTGCCAAGCCTTTCTATGAGACAAGAGATGTTCAGACTGTATTTTACATGTAACATTATTCACTGACTGTCAGTACATATATGATTGTTTATATGATGACTGTGAATTTACATAATTTATTCAGATTCTAAAATGCAGTTAACACCTAATTTCCATAGTGAAATTAAAAAATAAGCCATTTCCATTAAGCTACCTTTATAGATAGTTTAGTAAATATTTTTAGATAGTATAACATTACATTTAACTTGAAATCAGATAATTAATACAGTAATATTACTAATGTAAAAGTGATAGAAGGAAAAAAATCTAAGTTCAAAATTCAGAATTTTAGAATTAAAAATTTCTGATGTTTTTGGTGAATTAACTTCTTTTGTACAAGTTGGGAATTTATTTCTTTCCAGTGTTCTATTTTTGTTCTAGTCTCAACTTTGTGTTTGCCAGCATCTGCAGAAGTACTGAACAGTTTTGCAAAAACTGGGGTTGATCATGGTTGCAAGTGATCCTCATCCAGCAAAGAGAATGATGTAAAAATATTTTGACTCTTAAATTTCTTAGCATTCGGAACAATAATCTGCTAATATTTCCTGATTTAGAAGTCATGTCTTAAAGAAACTGGTCTTCCTCTTCAATTGCCATTTGTTTAGTAGAAATATCCCAACACTAAAGGAAGTGCTTGGAAAAAATGGCAGAATTTAATAATTATATATTTAAATTTCAGCAGAAATCACAGACTCTGTATCTGAGCCTGAAAAAATTAATTCTATAATTAATTTATTCTATGATTCAGATTAATAGTTTCAAATATTTTCTCCTTTGAATTGTAAAGGATGAATAAAAAGAAAATATTTATATTCTAACTTTTATTGTTGAAAGATTAGTGAGACAAATCACCCCTATGCATTCTTGTTAAGGTAAAATGAGGCTTGTAGAAATTAATTAAATTTTGCCTGTTTAAAGTGAAAATCTATAGGAGTATATTAATTGATCAGTGTAATTCCAGGAAACTAATGTCATATACTAAATTTAAAGGAAACACAAACACCATAAGGTATCAGAAATCATAAGAAGGCTGGTTTATCTAATGATGAATAACATCCTGCCTTCCATGTGAATAGAGCCTTGAAATATAGTGACCAATTGCATAGATGACAAACCCTATTTTTTGGAGTGTGATGTTTTCTTGACATACTGACCTATATTATTTTCTCCAAAGTGCTATTTCCTGTGCTGAAAAGGAAATAAAAGGTGTATTGTTCTAACCTTACACCTATATTACTTAGATAAGTAATTGCAATGGCTTAATATCTCCTGATCCTTTGGGGAGCTTAATGCTTTGTTCCCTCTGGGCTCTCTGTAGCTATTTTCACATGACTGTTGTTACAAGAACGTTATCTTCGTCCCCCCCGCCCTCTTCTTTTTCTACACAAATTATCATTAATTCTACAAAAGAGAGTGCTCTCCTGAAGACCTCCTGCAAGATAAATCCCTCCGTTATTCTCCCAGAGGTTCAATGACAGTGTGAGTCTCACACCTCTCTTCTGTTGTGTTAGAAACCATGAAGGATTCAGCAAACAAAATTAAGAAAGACTCATGCTGAAATCCTAACCACAATCAAAACAGATCTGCTGAAAGAAGTCAGTTCCAGGTGTGTTGCAACCAAAAAGAGTTCATTTCCCATCACCATCCTGTGACTCAGGGCTTGCTATCGGACTGCTTGAGAGCTGGCTAACTACAGAACATCAGGGATCAGCAAAGCTCTAAAGCTCTAAATATAGAGATTCTTTAAAAACATGGGCATTCTGAGCCATTTCTTCACTCTGTTTATGGATATATTTATGTCTGAGGACTTCATACTCATACCATACCAGCACTCTTGGCAACTCACTAAAATGAGACCTGCAAATAACTGAAAATGAGATTACACCTTTTTGGCTCTAATTTAGTCCCTTGGGTCACCTTTTGCTTCTCTTTTTGCTCATTATTCCTTCTGATTACTTGAAATTTTGCCATAATAAGTTTGTTAAGTTCATCTTGTTTACTTTCTTTTTCTTTCAGCAGGAATATTACTTTCCCTAACTGAAATACTGAAGATTAAAAAAGAAAATATTCCTAGATATATGTGCACCTTCTGTAGATCTGTAGTCTGTAAATAGCAATACCAGCAGCACTTCATATTTTTATTCCCTAATGAGTTCCAACCATCCTGGTGTCTGATCAAAATGGTAAAAGGCTGGAAATGTTACACTTCTGCATCTTAGTTTAGTACAATATTTCTACCTTTATTGAAAAATCTTTTTTTTAAAAAGTAATAATAAGATAACATTTTCAAGGCAGCAACTCTAGCAGCATTGACCTAAAATGTTCATGCCAACTCACAAAATGTCAATTCTTTGAGAAGGTAAAGTAAAAGCCAAAAAGTGGTATTGTTGTCCTGTGGGTTTAAAAAGATCTGTGAATTTAACTTTCAGAAAAAAAATTGTCAAAATGTGAACTTCAGATGTTAATACTTTAGTATTTGCTTCTTTTGCAAGGAAGCAAATATGATTACATATGAGGTATGGGATGAATCATAATAGCACTCAATTATTATCAGAAGTATTGAGTAGAACATTTTCAGAATAGAGTGACTTATTGGTGTAATACAGCTTTCACTATCTGCTGTATCAACTCTCAATTTCATATTCACGAATATTTCCTTTACTATTATCACACTAAATAATGTGGTTTTTTTAATAATGCATAACAAAGAGAAAGATTTCAGCGTACTAACCACCTACAGAGGCAAAGTGGTTAAGTGATATGTTTTACTTTCTAGTCCTTATTTGAGAATGCAGCAAAGTGCTTTTTAGTTTTATGCACTGAAGTGCATGCAAAACTGTACTGCTTTATAAGTATATCTTCATGATTAAGAGTATTATGCCTACATAAATCCATAGAAGAGAAGACATGAAGCAAGCAGTTTATTATTAGTATACTGAGAGAAGGGTGTTTTCATGCTTATATCTTTAATTCCATGGTTATCAGACAGGCAATTTCACTAGCAAAATGTTGAAGGTCATTTTCTTGTTCCTCATTCTTTTTACTTCAGTTTAGAATGTAATCTTTATTGGTGTCTTTTAATTTTTTTTTTAGTCAGGCCAATTGACCTTATTACCCACTTGTTGTATCAGGTTACTGAATAAATGACATCATGCAGAACAAAAGTTAACAATAGCGATATCCCATCAAAGGGTTGATATTTGCATTTAAAGTCTTTTGAAACACAAATCTGTATTATTAACTCTAAGTCAGCAGTCTTAAATCCAGTCTGAATTCCCTCTTTAATTACCTGGATAAATGCATTTGAGTCTTTTCAAGATATGAACATTCATTTTCAAATCAAAGAGATTTTTTCTTAGTCCTCAGGAAATCTGGCCTTTTGAAGTCTGTAGCCTTAAAATCGAGACTAACAATTAACTGTAGCAATATGTTATCAATGCTACAGAAAATTCTACATGCCAGAAAGGTTTTATGGCTACCTATCTCTGAGACACCAGCTTAAACCCAGTCTTAAAAACAATCCCAATACTGTTTCATCATAGTTTGATTAAGAATGTGTGATGATTATTCAGACTTTTCTTATTTTGAAGAGTTCAAGGGAAAGTAAAAGAACCATGGAAATCTTAGTGAAAAGCATTCAACGAATTTATCTTGCCATCTTGTTCCTAATTTTTTGGTAAGAGACAGTACAAACATTTCTCACTGTGTATCATTCAGTTAAGCTGTTACTATTGCTAAATACTGCTCACAACATACAAATCTAAGTTGGTAATTAAAATTCCTGATGAAAGCGCAATTTTGCCTTTGCTTATTTAAAAAGATTTTTTTATATATAGCTTATCAGCAGGGCTTCATGAATTTAATGGGTGTTTTTTGAAGCTGTGAACCTTTTGCTCAGGAAAAAGTTATACCAAACCAAAGATTGCCATCGTACTGTGAGTCAATTGCCTTGCAAGTTAGAAAAGGGCTTGGTGTGTCTACATTATGACAATCTTGGCATCATAATGCAGCCTCTCCTTCCCCAATATGTGAAGTATATGAATACAGATGACTATGTCTACCAATTAATTAGGACTAAATATTGCTTGTTGTACATGATGTAAAATACCATAATTACTTATTTTTTCAATTATTGCAAGAAAGATGTTTTCAACTCACAGAAGCCGGTAACTGAAGTTCGCACATTTGACAATATGACACAAATGTTCAAGTCATTGAAACAAAGCCGAGGAAAATAAATTTCAAATTTCAGTCATTGCTTTTTTATTATTCTTAAGAGAATTTTGATGACTCTTCTATATAGTTTAAAATTAGTATTATAAGGTACACGTATCCCATCCCACCACCAGATGTTATTTCATGTTCATGTAGCCACTGATGAACAGTAGTGACCTTGTCATCTGCATTATATCTTATTATACCAAAGAGAATAAAGCAGCAGACTTCACACTAAAAGTAATTGGATATTTTTCAAAGATATTTTGGGTTGTCTGAAAACAATCCTGAAGAAGAATTAACACTTTTGCCTTCAAGGTCGCTGAAAAAAAAAGCTGTCTAGGCAACTACAGTATGAGTGGGATGCATTTTCATATTCATTTGAAAATAAATTTGCCATTTTTGAGGATGGAGAGCCTGCCCTTTGAGGAAAGACTGAAGAAATTATGGCTTTTCTCTCTAAAGAAGAGAAAGCTCAGGAATAACCTCATTTTTTTAAATATTTAATAATTTTTCCATTTATTAAGTATTCCAGTACTTGAAGAGGACAAAGGTGGTCCTCTCACTTCTCAAGAAGCCACGTTGAGAAGCTGAGGGCCAATGGGTACTAGTTGCACTGTGAAGGGTTTCAACTTCATAGAAGTGTCAGAGACTGAAATAGCTCATGCCTCTAACAATGATATAAAGTTTTAAACTGTATTAAGAAGACCATTGCTCCCTAAAGGATGCCTGACTAGAACTTTGGTCTGAAAGTCAGACTACAGACTAGATAACGGAAACTCATTCTTCAACCACCAGGACTAGAAAAAAACAAGTCTGGGGGAAAGGCATCCAGAAGAGAGCCAAACCCAGCATCCGTGCTGAGTCACTTCTGGCTGGATTTGGGGTGAGGAGACCACAGCCCGCAGAAGCCAGGTTTACACAGACCCACCCCCTGAAATGAGGGCGAGTGGGAGGAGGTTTCAGGTGTGACCTCTGGTCAGCGGCAGTGAACACCCACCCTCCCTCCAACTGGCCCAGCTGTGGAACCCCCAGCCTCACAGGCCAAATCCATGGGACATTCATGTGAGAGGCAGCTGAGGAGGTGTCATAATCCATCAAAGATCCCTCAAAGTGCAGCCCAGAGGCCTTGCACCACAGGACTGCACATGATGTAACAGATCCAGCCTGTTGCAAGAGACTGTCCCCCTCGCCTGCCCAGGGGAGAAGTACTTGGACATTGCCACCTGGCCTGAATATATATTAACCCATCGGATTCTATGCTCTTTGGGAAACCTTCACCATCAAGAAGACCAGATGATGAGGATCAATGGGATGCCATCAGGATCTATGGAGTGGTGATACTTTCTACCCAGTCTGTCTCCACCTCACTCTCTCTGCCCTCAGATCCCCCAGGCTCTTCTTTCCCTATTTCTTTCTCTCCCCTTTTCTTTCCCTCATCATTAGTATCAAATAAAATCCATACTATTGTCACTGGCATATTATCTCATTTGCACCTTAATTCGGACTGAGGAATTCCTCAATAATTTTACTAACAGGACCGTAACAAGAAGAAAGAAACTTTTTACAATGACACCATTCATCCACTGGTACATGGTAGAGTGTTCATCATTCAGACACTGGAGGTTTCGAGGTGCAATTGGACAAGGTCCTAGAGTGGTTTCCTTCCAACACAGAATATTCTGTGATTCTGTGGTCCTGATTCTGTGATCTAGGCTTCCTTTCCAACAAAAGGTTGGACCAGACAATCTTTCAAGGTCATCCTTAACCTGCACTGTTCTATGATCCTAAAAATTAAGACGAACATGCTTGTAGTTCCCCAGATATTCCTTCCAGGCTTTTTTGTGGATGGGGGTCACATTGGCCAAGCTCCAGTCATCTGAGATCTCCTTGGTTAGCTAGGACAGATGATAAATGAAAGAGATCATCTCGGCATGCTCTTCTGCCAGCTCCCTCAGTAACCTTGGATAAATCCCATCCAGTTCCATAGACTTGTGAGCATCTAGTTGTCACAGCAGGTCCCTAATGCTTCCTCCCGGATTGCAGGGAGCCTATTCTGCTCCCTGTCCCTGTCTACCAGCCCAGGGGGCCAGCTGCCTTGAGGATAACCAGTCTTTACTATCAAAGACTGAGGCACAGAAGGCATTAAATACCTCAGCCTTTTCCACATCCTTAGTGACAATGTTCCCCACTTTGCATACAAGGAAGAATGGAGATTTTCCTTGGCTCTCCTTTTGTTGTTGATGCATTTATAAAAACACTTTTTACTATTTTTCACAGCAGTGGAAAAAAGCAATTTGGTATATTTACTCAATATTATTAGTATTTCCCAGAATGCTTTTTGTTGAGTTATTATTTTCTATTTATTAGAAGCTGATTAAATATGCCAAATATTCATTACTAGTGAGGTCTTTTAAGCTATTCAGAATTGAATATTTACCAGAAGTACTGGTCTTTTTCCAGTTGCTAGAGAAGTAGTCTAAACAACCAACTAATTCCACATGCCAAACTTGCTCATGGCTAAAATTTGGCAGGTGAATTCCCAGAAGCAAGAATTGTTTAACTTCTCTTTGCAGGTTTCTTCATGGATATATTTGGATTTGTTTGTACTTTCCCCTCATTGACCTAAGTTTGCCTTACGACTTTTTGTCAGCTGTTTGAGTTCTTTAATAAAAGCCATTTCTTTTGTAGTGCTACAAAAGTGTCTTGTCAAATTATGAAGTCTTGTAAAGATTTGCAGCAGATCAAAAAGGAAAGCAGTCTTTAGATCAGTAAAATGTGATCCAACAGATGACACAACATAAATAGGAACTTTCATAAACTATATTCTACTCTCAACTTTGTACAGAACTTGAAGCCTGACTGTCAGTATATTTGGGCCAAATCCTATATATATATACAATTATTTTTAATCTTTATTTTGAAAGATCTCTGTTTTTCCTTTTCTTTCTTTTCTACTTTTGAAAACAACAGTCATGTTGATTAATTACCTGGAAGAACCCACGCTTATGCAACAAATACTAGTTTCCAAAACATATCCTGTCCAGTGCAACTGTTGGGTCTTTTAATGGCAATCTCAATATGTGGGCCTGTCTGGAATTTTATTAGATTGCCATTATTAAGAAAAATAAATAATTCTCCAGCTCTCTGACAGTTATAAAAAAGTAAAACAATCAATTCAAATTTGGTTTAAAAATCAGCACCATTGTATGGGCTAAACTATTGCAGTGTAAGTTTGGCCTGCATGAGTTAAAAGATTTTGGTGCCCAAGTTTTACTGCAAATTGTCTAAGCTCTTTAAAAATAGTTCACCAAAAGATATTTACCCAGCATCTGTTTTCTTTTGGGATTTACTTTTATACTGGAGATATTTCTAGCATCTTTTTTTCTGTTTTTATTGTAACGGTTATAATATCCATGGATTGCTATGGATAAAAAGAGTTGGATCAGTCTATTAACCTCCAAAATACTTAAGGAGTCATGTGAGGTTCAAATCAGGAGAGAGGAAAAAGAGGACAAAAATGAAACATATGCAGGACAGCTGCTAGTCTTTCTCTCTAAACTATAATTAACTAGATCAACAAAGATGTGAAAATTATTTGTGTATTTACTTAGCTCTTCAGCAACTGGGAAGCTAGTAAGATTGTTCTATCATTGAATAGTTAGAATTATTGACACTTGATTATCCTGGCAGTCAAAACAGGCTATAAAAATTTTTGATGCCAGTATATCAAACTATACAGTCCAAGAACAAAAGAAACTAACTTCCTATTTTGGAATAAATGTTTATATATGTATCAACTTAGGAAAGAACTGACAAATTATTACATGTAGAGCTCCTCTCCTAAATTCTGATATGCACAACACTCTTTCCACTGTGAAGTAATAGACAAAATCTCCAGAAGTTCATGTTTTGGCTTATATTCAATAACGCATTATCCCTGAATAACACAAAAATGTCCAAATGTTATCCAGCACCTAACCAAACAGTATGAAATTATCAGTTCAAAATGGCTTGATTTTATTGTTGATATTATCTACATATAATCTAATAATAAGGGAAGGGGAGGGAACGTTGTCAGTTAAAATTTATTTTGTCAGTTTAGTAGCAAAATTGTGCAAAACTTTCTTAAATCATGACCATATTTTTTCTGAATATACCCTAATCCTGCCAGCAGAATGTGTGTTTTCTTGCAGTTCTGGGTTTGGCATCATCAGATGCCAACTTCATGTTGTTTTATTCTGCAATAAATGAGATTTCCAATATGTACTGACAATTTTTGAATAATAAAAACAAAGCTAAATGAACTAAATAAATAATTGGTTCCTGTATAATACTTGTCATGCTTAATTTATTCAAATATTGAAATTTAAACTAATTTTCTGATTTTTCATATCCATCTGTCAGTTCACCCATCCACTTTTGTACCTTTCACTTCCATGATATTTGAGAAGCCAGCATAAATTGTAAAGAAAAATGATGTAAACCAGTTCTAAGGTGTGCCTAATTTTAGCTGATTTAACTTCCTGAATCCTTAAGGTTACGTTTTTTTAGTAGGACTATAAACAGCTCTCTGAGATTCGCATTTTCAATGTAATTTTGTACAGTGACATCATGCAGGCACTTAAATATTTATAGAACAAGATTCAGTTCTATATAAATAAAGATAGACTTGCCTTCTTGGACTTACTTCTCTTAATTTAATCAAATTGTGAATAATCTTATGTTTAAAAATAATAAGATCTCTTACAAGCTTAGAAAGACTAAATGAAGAACATTTCGCAAATATATGCATTAGCCAACATATATGCTGAAAGAATGAAGATAATTTTTCCTGTTGAAACTGACTCTTGACATCAAGTCCTTTTTATATAAAACTTCTTGCTAGTCTTGAAATTATTAATTATAAATATATTCTGGAAAAATATATCTGTCAACCATACAATTGACAAACCTGGGATGGCTGAAATATGAAGACAGGAGGATGACCAACTGTCAAAGTTGCCTCTGTTCTCAGTTTTCTCTCTGTGTATAATTTTATACATCATCTCCCACTGATTCATTAATCATCAGCTATTGGTTTCTCCCTTTCTACATCTTTCTTTTTAAGACATCTCTATTCTAGCCATTGATTGTACAAAAAACCAATCTAACTGTACAGAGTATGGTTCAAGAGAGACCAAGAAAAACAAAATAAAGGAAGGGGGAAAAACTAGATAAATCCCACCAGGAATCCGGTAAGAGAAAGTCACTAGCTGAATGTCTCAGGTGGACACAGATTGGGGTAGGTCTAAGGTAAAAAGCTGAAGCCGTCCAAAAAACATTTTTGTTGTCACAGTGTGAATTCACAATGGCATCATTAGTGTTAATCAGAAGCTGTGCTGTGTCATTATTGCTATTAGAAGTGCACATCTGGAATCTAGAGGAGAGCAACAGACTAATACAAATGAAAGTTGAGCTTAGGCCGTTATTTATGTCCGATGTATGAGAAAATCTGGCATGAGTTTTTAATATAGAAAGGGTTTTTTCAGAAAAACAGCTTTCCTTTTTCTCCTCCTTGCTTCATGCTAGGCAGTGTCATCCATTAACTACAGATCCCTATTGCAGGACTGCATTCACTGTCAGTGGAGGAAGACACGCCTGTCTCTCCCTACTTTCTCAGAGAGGAGGGTAACCAATTGTTTGCTGCTTCACACACAGCTCCACAGCTCACACATGTACTGACAGAGGTCTTGTTCCTCATTACCCTTCCCTCCATCCATACCTTCTCCCAGTAACACTTTAGCCCTTAAGCACCAGCTAAGGAAGGAATCAAGCAATCAGTCTTATTGCAAATGTAATTTTGGGAAATGTTGCCTTTCGAGGCATTTTTTGCATTATACTTTTTCATTTGGGGAACAGAATTAGATGCAGTTACTGCTGAATAATCTCATCTTACTGCTTCCTGTTTCATAGACTTTTGTTTTGTATGGACCAAATGAGACTAAATTCTAAAATTTGTGGATGCCATATTTATAGTACAGATCAGTGAACAAGCATCAGGAAACATCAGTTTTATAGGGGAATTAAGTGAGGTTATTATAGCAAAATTTATTGTTTAGTCCGTGAAAGCTCAGATTTGAAAGGTTAGGCCACAAAGTAATAAAGATAGAACATCACAATCATAATCTCAGTAAGCAGCATAACATGATTATAAAGTAAAAATGGACAGAAAGTGACAGAAATATATAGACATGGCTAATATAATTTCCAGTTCTATTAACTTGGTCTATGAATCTGTAATATTATCACTGAATTACAGGCTGTCAGAAGTAGATTTTCAGGTTTCCTTCTTTCTTTTCTTTTTCTCCTTCCTTTCTTTTCCATACATTTCCCAAGAACTACTTTGAAAACACTCTTAATATATATTGTCTTTGCAAAACAGAAGAGATAGATCCTACAGACCATGGAAACAAGAGCCACTCTGACCAAACAAGCAGAAAACATAAACTCACAGCTTACCAGCAAAATTTATTGTGCCACCAAATATCCTGCCTATTGTTCTTTATTCACCATAAGACTACAGCTCTCTAACAGAATGTAAATAGATGTAAAGCAGTGATCAGGTCACAAGAGCACTTGGCAGCAAGGAAACCCAAGGCAACAATAAATACTGGTATATAAAATCAAGTCCTGGGTTTTTAAAAACAGCCATCTGCCAAGCCAGCATAATCCAGTGCTGTATAATGTTAACTCCTTCTTTAAGGATATGCAGTGTGTTAAGTAGCTAAACCATCAATAAAGTTCATAGTATTCTCAGGGGGCATACCTGCACTGTGGTTGCCAGTAGCTGCATTTACACTGAATTGTTGATGCGCCCTGAGGACCCTGCAAGACCACATTCCCCAGCCACAAATATTGTGTAGCTGTTTGAGCACCCAGTGGAGCGTGGCAGTACCCCAGATGGCACAGCAAGATTTGCCATCTGGAGGGCATCACACCTCACACACCGTGAGGACAGTGCATGCTCCTGGACACCACCAGCTCAGAAACTTCCAGCCTGGCCCCAGTGCCTGCCAAGCAGCATTGCCTGCTGCTAGGTCACTGCACCAGGCTGCGTGCCCAGCATGCCTGAGTGGTGTCCCTCCACCTGGAAACTCCATGATGGGTGTGGAATGGACCATGACTACAAAACACCTGCCTCAACAGCCAGGATCTCCTGCCAGGGGCATCTCATGGCCCATTGAGGACAGACTCCACACTTCTCCATGAGAAATGGTAGGTTGCAGGAAATTAAGCCAGCTGTAAGGTCTGCATGAGAAGGCTCCTCTGTGGTGCCACTGCAGAGATGCAGAGTCAACACACCTGGCCACATCACAGCATCTGCTGTCAGCATAACTTGGAAAGAATTTTAATGTAGTAGTTATGCTAATAGTAAATTAAAAATAATAAAGAGATAATTTCATACCACAATAGGTTTTAAATGCAAATATACACACACAACATAATATAAAGGAAAGTAGAAAAACATGAAAAGTACTAGCTCTACTATTTTGGTCAATTACTTCTTACACACCTATCATGGCTTTCACTTGCACATGCTACATTTCAGCCTTTCCACTTTTGAATCTTCAAATTTTTGGGTAACTTTACATCAGTCCAAGTTTTCTGATTAACCAATTGCTTCCCCCTGCTGGAACAGATATCATGGCAATGAGCACATTGGTGACACACAGAGACCTGAACTGCTAAAGGCTGATTGCCCCCTCTCACTGACACACCCAAGGCTGCCCAGTTCTGAGGCACATCAAGTCTAGAAGAGAGTCTGAGAGAATTACAGCTTTGTTGTGTTCCTCTCAAAATATTCATGAATCATAGCTAGATTAAAATACTTCCTATGGAAGTATTCAACATACACCACCTTCGTGTTCCAAAGAACATCAAGAATTATATTGTCTCAGACTGCATAATAATGAACTTACTTTTTGTGTTGAATAAAATATCAGTTTATACTGATAGAACTGAGTATCTTCCTGATACAGACAGAAGACTGAAATTACTCACAATGCCTTGCATCTTGTAAAATTCAAGAAGGCTCTGATAAAAAAATAATTTAATAAAATAAAATAACAGGTCTCTAAATTCCAAGAACTATTAGTGACCTCGATATTACCAAGATAAAACAGTTAAGTCATTTCTAGAACTGTATCTTTTATCTCTGATGAAAAACTGTATTTCCTTTCTGTTTCATTGCCACCATGATTGTCACTTCTGTAAGCTATGAGATAATATGTTGACTAACTAGAAAAGCAATAGTTTTCATAAAATTTCCCATATAAGTACTGTCTGAAAAGGGTATGAGATGTATCTGGTGTTAGTCAAATTCTGTTGAAGTAACTTAAATGTCATTTAAGCTACAGGAGGAAAATTTAGAAACATGATTTAATATTTAACAAAAATTAAAAACAACTATTTGTCTCTTTTATCTTCTCTCAGGACTGCACAGAATGGAAAATTTTTCTGCTATCAGCTCAGGAACTGCTGCAGGAGCAAGTGCACCCTCAGACCATGTGACATGCCTGAGGAGCCATGAGAAGCTTTCATTATAAAATCCCTTTAACTATGCTTATTCACAGCACTTACCAACACCCTGTATCACCTTAGCAGCACTGAACTCTAACATGAGCTGCTGGGGAAAGAAAAAATGTCCTGGATTCTAGGTTAAACCAGCACAGCATAAGTGTGCCTACCTAGTACTCTCTACTCCTAGATTTATCCCAGCATGTTAGCTGCTGACGGGTGATACTTTAAGTCTGTTCAGGGATCATGAGGTATGTGCTATTTGTGGTTAGAAAACCTGCAAAAATGTACTTGTTTTGCCTTTATGCATTTGCTTTACAAAATGTCAAAAGGCAATCTGTCATACACCATAGTAACTATTAGTTGTGTGAAAAATTATCTCTTCAGAGAGAAATATCAAAAAACAACTTTATAATTTAACAAGGAAGAAAGCAATTTTGTCTTAAATTTCATATTCTTGTAAAGTCAAATGTAAAAAATAAGATTTACAGAAAATATTTATATTATATACTGATAATTTGTGCAGTTGTGAGTTTAAATTGTCAAGATAAATAGACCCATGGCAAAAATTCAGCATTGCTGTTCAACTTCAGACTCTTTTCTTCAATGCAGAAGGAAGGAGACATTTAATCATTATCTCCAAGGGACAAATAAGCTTCACATCTGTCGTCATAATAAAAATCAGACAAATTTATTCTAATATAATCATATCTTTTCATGCTGGTCTTCAGCTGACGCTAAAGATAAGCTTAGAGGAGAAGATGGATGGGTAGAGGAAAACAGAAATGGAGAAAAATCAAATTACAGAAAACCAGGAAGAAATTACCTAAAAATGCCAGAAACAGAGAGGGGTAGCATAAACCTTCATGGTATCCGCAGAGCTGGTTGAAAATTACACCACAACTATTTAAATGCACATGCACGTAAACTCTTCTGAATTTAAATGATATCTTTGCCAGAAGCATTCACCATTTCAATGTCCTAGATATTGACAGATTTCATTAAAACAAAGAGTAATGGCACTTCTAAATATTGTTGGAATTTGGTCTGTTAAATACTCCAAACTGTGGCAAGATATGCTTTGCTTTCTTTCTATTCATTAAAACAAATTTTAATAGAAATAAAATTTACTTTTTTACATATTTTTACGAAATTATTTTAATTAGACATATTGTAGTGTGCCCAACATTTTATTTTAACAAAACACAGGCACAAAGCATTGTAGAATGAATATTAGGCAAGAGAGAGACAGCAAACAATATACAGCACGATCTTGCTCTCTCCTGACTTGTGACACAGGCTGTGATTCATGATGCAAATGTTGCTGATGAAAAAGGCTTGCTAGTTTGCTTAAATGTACTGGCTTATTTTGCTGCTTTAAGTTATTTCAAAGAACATTTGCCCCAGGAGGTAAATACAAATCTCATCAGGAAATCTCTCTTTCCCCTGCCCTCTTTCCCCTGAGTTATCCTTGCAAGACCTTTCTGGGGAAAAAAAAGGAAAATAGATTCTTTAATTGATTAAATTAATAACTTCTATTTCATTAGCTGGTGATCTTTGCAACTCTCCTGCATAGGATGAAGGAGTTCTTCATGCAACAGAGCAAGGAAAGTATCATGCTTAGAAACAGCTTATTGGAACTCTCTAATTCATAAGCCAACTGAAATTTAAGAAATCAAGTTGAAGCTTAGTTGGACTGGAAAATTGCACTTTCTGGGGCAGTTTCACTCATACACGTTTTGCCTTCAGGATGCTCCAGGTTCACAGATGGGCCGGCATGGAGCCATACCTTCTCCATGAACATTGTCCAGTGCAATGGTACATCCATCCCTCACAGCCTTGGTATATCCACTTGCCACTTAGTTCCCCCACTAAGGGTAAGCATATTGTGCCAAAAGCACGGGCAGTGTATTTCACTCTCAGCTCCTCACAGATGCTGTAGCTTTCAAGCGGGTATAAACAGAGCTAAAGCAAGCTCAGGTCTCCTCACAGAAACATGGAGCCACCCTGAACTAGGGACTATCCCTAATTTTAGAGACACAGCTTGTAAGAAAAGTGTAAAGAAGAATCCATGACCAGATAGGCCTGAGAGGGAAGCCCACATGAACTCTTAGACCCTAGGCAAAGAAACATTGGTTCAAAAGTGTGAATTACCTCTTAACATCCATGTCTGTACTGGTAGAAGAAGCTATCACCAGGTGAAACCTGGTGAACATATGACATGACAGTGTAAAAGGACTAGGGTGGAGGGGAAAGCTTTTTTATCTACAGGTCTCACTTGTAAATTAATCCTTTTAAAGAGTGACTGACAGACAGACTGAGGTGCATACTCTGAAAGGAGAGAGATGGTCTTTTCATGAAGAGACCCCTTACATACTGAGGATATGCCTTACTTTTCTCCTTACTCACTCTATGTTATTTTAATGGTATGAGATTTCATACAGGTAAAGCTTTTGAACTCAAAAGGAGTGTCATTGCTCTTCCTTGTGTTGAACTTAGGCAAATCCCTTCCTAAGTTTTTGCAGATGTAAAGTTATCTTTCACAAGCAACTGACACCTGTAGTGAAATTTTTATGTCTTTTTAGGAAAATGACTTCCCCTTCTTTTCAAAATAATTATCTCAGAACAAAACTTACTCATATCAGAAGAGAGCCACTAGCCAGTATACACTGGTCAGAATCTGCCATACTATCTTCTCACAGGAAAAACCTTCTTACCCAGAGCAATTCGACAGAGTAACACTTCGCAGTCTTCTGTAGCAGAACACACTCTCTTTGACAACTGAATGCAGTAAAATTGATAGATAGATCATAAATTAGGAAGATTAAAATACTCAGTCCTATCTTTTCTCAAGTTTGACCCAAGAACTGTAACAGGAGAACTTTTGCATTTTCTGCTTCTCTCTATTCTCCATGCCAGCAATATTATTTTTTTTTAACTACATAAAAGCATTAGTTACAAGCACTGCTTTCTCTTTACAGTCGTTTTGAAGTTCAGAATACCATATGTCTCTACTGAGTGGTGTACTTGATTAATTCTTTTCTGTCTCATCACTTGAACATGATTATTTCAGATAAGCAGCATTTATGGCAAGAGAATTAAAACCCAGAAATAGTTCACTGAGTTTAGATGTAAGCTCATCTCTCAGATACACCAACTACCAGCAGGAGATGATGAGGAATACTTTTGTCTCCTCTCTCTGTGTGTGAAGAGCTCAGGACAGCTATTCTCTCATGGGATAGGAGTGCATGGGGAAGAATAATGTTCACGGGCAGCCTAGGGCTTAAATAGGAGCTCCTTGAAAGCTACTGAAGCTACTTCAGTCTCCCAAAAGGAAAACACAAAGTTACCCCACACTATAAAAATCTAATCATCATCCAAGAAAAGTTTTAAATCAGCAAAGAGCAATTACTGTCTAATCCAACACAAGTAACCATTTCTTTTTCCCACCTATTTGTCATGTCTGTCTCCCTACCGCCTGGGTGCTATCTCATTCATTTCCACGAGTTGCCAACAGCCTTTTATTGAGTACTGTTTCTAGACATGTTATCTGCCATGAGACAGAAAGGCTACAGAACCCGTTAGAACTTGCTCTTGCAAAACAAGACCCATGTGAGAAGAAAGAGCATTAAAGCTGGCCAAAGGAAACAAAACACTTGGATAGAGCAAGGTGGATGAGAGGAGTGCTACATCCACTTGTGCCAGTTGCTGAAAGGTCTGTGCATTAACTACAGTGATACGAGCCGCAGGATCGCGTCTGGCAGTGCTGCTGGGAGTGCTCTCCCCCAGCGTACATCGTAATGGCATTTGTGATGTTTAATTACACTGACAAGGCATGCACAGAAGGGACAAGCACACAAGCAGACACATAGCACTGAAATGGAAAATCTAATCATTAAAGCAGAAAACATTATTTTGAAACAGCTATGGACAGAGCAGAATGAGGCTGCTACAAGCTTCAGAAACATACCACCTTAGCTAAGTGACAAAAAATTGCAGCTAGAAAGGTTAGATGGAGGCAGAAAACATATTTGTTATTCTGTTTCATGCTAGACAGTGTTTTTTCAGGGTTAATCACTCAGTCATATTTGGTCAGAATATTCAAAACAGTATGTCCTTTATTTTGAACTTCCAGACTGGATGTCTTATAGTATGGAAGTTAACCTATGATAACAAAAACCATCTCAGGTGAGCTGTTTCTTCTCCTCAATGATTCCAATAGGGATTTGGGGATTTAGTTTGTCATGGGTTTTTTTTTTCTCAAGTGCTGGAAAGGGCAGCATGTCTATAAAATTATCTGTGGGACTGGGACATTATGGAGGAGTGATAGGGAAGGAGATGACTTAGATGAGTCTGCAGAAGGAATGAAAGATGCTCAGTGAACTGTAACAGCCCTTCATCATTTGCCCACATCTCAATTGTTAGAGCTGATGCACTTAAAAAGCTCATTCTCCTTCTAGAGATAGAATGTGCAAAAGACTGTGTGATAAGTAGTCCAAAGTAACAAATGCCAGCTTACAATTTCAGGGCTGGTTCAGCCTGTTACATAAAATTTTGTATCAAATAGGCAAAAGAGTAATATGGAAAAAAAAACCCCATGCAAAATAGATCGCTGAAATTTCAAGACGTGCAATAAACAGTCTTGCAGGCTTCTAGTCAGAACTCTGCAAGTACTGGAATAAACTGAGATACCTCTGGAAAGTACCCTTATTGTAATATTTCCAAAAAGTGTTAGATTTATTGATGCTTATGAGAGTGGAATGTCACTTTTCAGGCAGTGTTAATTGGATAGTGATAAAAGGAGTGCTGATGTCTCAATTTCATTTCTACTTTTTCCAGACCACCTTTTCCTATGATTTTCGGGTTGAGCATATCTGTATTTGAACTTTCCCCACCATATCAGGCATCCTCGTTGCACTAGGCCAGCAAAATAAAACATTTGATGAGATTTAGCTGATTTTTGCATAATGACACCTGTTGGAACTGGGTTTCCATTATTACTCTTCCTTCCTGATTTGTTTTCTTTCTTCACCTTATTTCTCCACTTTTTTATCAAACTAATCATATCTTCTGGCTAACAAAATTCTGATTTAGCTTGCCAAGGAAACTGTACTTGTAACATTGCCAAGAACTACATTGTCTTAAGCGTTCTGATCTTGCCACAGTTTTGGCAAATGTTAGAATAGCTGATAGGACTGTCTATCAGGCCCCCAAAGATACAATTATAAACAAATCCCTGAGGCTGGTCACAGTTTTCAATAGCAATGACTAATCCAAGAGTGGCAGCCAAATCATCAAGCTTTCTGCCATGGTCACGTACAACGCCATCTACTCCTCAAAGCTCTCGCATTCACAGGCCCCTGTGTTGGCAGAACACCTGTGATTCCCACTTGGACAGTCTCCTGGTACTTCTCTCCTTTCCTTCACAGGCTGCCCAGCTGGTGAATGCCTGTATTGCCAATTTCCTCACACCGGTTGTCTTTGGATAGTCCAGCTGCCTTGGACACTTACCTTTCTGGGATACTGAGCTTCCACAGAGACCACCTTTCTGGATACCCTGCATTCCAGCTGTCCTTCTCACAAGACAAACTAAAAATTGAAAGGTACTACAGGAAACAGGATAATAGCTTAGTTGGTGGACCCAGCTAATACAGAGACAGGTGACTGCCCCATAAAATAGGAAGGCAAGGGCCATGAAAATATTTTCCATGGCTTTCATTCTTTCCCACTATTACATTTAGCTTTGTATATGTGAATTTTCTGATGAGATTGATGTTCTGTTTACCAGCCTGGCAACAGTGTATTTGTAATCAGATCATCCACAGAGATAACCTTATATATAAAGGAGAAAGAAGCAATACACGCACTCATGGAAAAAAAAAAAAACTTTCTAGAAAAGAATTTGGCTGAGCTTGCCCAGCAATGCGATGCATTGTGACATTCTTTTAATTTTATATTCTGAAGTTTGCACTAGTCACAAATTATTTTAACCTAAATTTAAATTAACTTGTATCTAACAAGAAAAAGATCTTTGTGATATATATTATTTACAAAATTAAAATTAATTTCCTTCTCACCTGTATATTCCATTTGCAATTTTGAATTGAAATATAGCTCACCCATGCCCATTTTTGACACCTGTTCTAACAGAATAAATAAATAGCCTCTGTAAGGTCCTATATTGATCAGCTATGGGACACCTGACAGGCAGATTTCACAAAGAGTAGCTGAAAGACAGAGAACTGAATCACTCCAAGCCATGGACTCCACTTTGGTTTGGTGCTATGTTTGATCCTCCTGACACATTTCTTAGTTCTGATTCTCTTTTATTTACCCCCAAGGCCTGCCAGCTCACTTCACTGTTCCATGAGCATGATGCTCTCATGATGCTCTCACAGGCTTCTTGTGACAAATCAAACACATTTTCCCAGAAAATTCTATCTTTTGCTGGTTTAGTCTCCAATTCCAGGCCTGCCTTTCCCTCATCTCTTACAGTCCCTCCAACCATCCCACTTGCAATCAGCTTTTTATTCAGTCTTTTGTAAATAATTTCAGCCAATCTTACATTCTACATTCCTTTGCTTTCCTTCTGCTGAAATTAGTCCCACTTTGAAATTAGCCTCACTGCCAATCCATAGTTTTTCTCACCTTTTTTTCCCAATTCCTTGGCTCAGTCCATTTCTCTGGCTATTTTGCTTCTCCACATGCTTTAGCACTTCACCAATTTTACATGTCATGCATTTTTATTTTCCTATCCCTTTCCATTAGTTCTTTCTCCTATATTCTAGCCAGTCCTGGTCTTCCTAGAGTACAGCACTAACCTCATTAGTCATCTGCTGTCTGTCTCTGGGTATCTGATTCCAACCCAGATTCTCCCACTATTCATTTTCCCTTTTTTGGCTTCCAGTCCTTCAGACAGACAAGGGATAAAACATTCTACAACTGCCTTTCTCTAACCAGTCATACCCCATATTCCTTTGGTCCTTTGGCTTAAAGCCTCAATGTGTTGTGTTCTTCCACCAGTTCCTGACACCAAATGCAAGTATTTGCAAACAATTCTGGCTGCTCATCAGAGGAGTCATTTGCAGACCTGGAGGTCTTGGATTCCACAGACTACAGCAAGTTTTCTGCTATAAACACTCAAAACTACGTTGTTCTGAACTGAGCTGGGCCCCTACTGTAGATCTCAAGGAAAATTTCAAAAGAGGGTTACACAGAGTCATAATAAATACAGCTTGAAACCATAGTCTGTCTTAAATTCACTGTCAGTTGTATTTTCCAAAAATCGGTCCTGCACGTTAGTGCATAGTTGTTAGGATGGAAGGCAACACAGAGGAATCAGAGAGATAAAGACAGATTGAAAACTATGTTTAATGTTTATATAGTTAAATCTGTTCCTCAGTTGAAAAAAAAAAAAAGTGAAGTGAACTATAGGAAAAGCATCCTTACAGCAAACACAAAACTGTATTCTGCATCCAATATTTCTTGCAGCAGCAGTTAGTCTGACACTGAAGAAATGGCATTTTTCCCTATCCAATTTCTAGGCAATCAAGGTTCTTGTCACATTTCCTAGGAGAAAGCACCAATATTTTCACATGATTAACCACACTGTTTTTTATAGTGAGAATGACAGAAAGTTGTATTAGTTTTATGAAGGTGGATTTACACTTATTTGGGTTGTATCATATTTTCTTATGTGTTACTTGTAGTAGTATCTGCATTCAAATAATCTATTTAGAACAGTTGAATTAATTAAAACACACTAACAATAAAAAGCAACCTCTCAAACCCCCCTGGAACTTGTGCAAAATTATAACAGTTGAATTTATTTTGTTTGCAAGTATCAGTAGTCAGGTGCCTTACAGTTCAACTGTGGTTCCTTCAAACACCTGTCAGATATACTGGAGCTGTTTACCTGATTTCAGAACATTTATTTCAGAGTTCACAAATACTTTGTGTGTGTTTGTTTATATGTATGTATTATATATATATATATATACACACATGAAATTCATGCATATATGTATATGGATTTTATCAAATCTCTTCTTTTTGCTTGAATTTTTTTTTTTTAAATGATAACATGTAATCACTTAAAAAATATGGCTCTGCTTATTTCAGCTATACGTTTCACTTTCACAGTGTCAGCAACACAAGCTAATCTCCAGATGGATAATTGATATATTTCCTAATGATGAGATGTTAAAGGCATTACTGCAGTTTTGTGTATAGGCCTAGACATTTTGTTTTTTTCATAAAGGTTAAATACTCCTCACTACAAGCATTTGTTTAGAGCTGTGCACATTTTATTCTATACATATATTTGAGAGCCTGAGGGATGTGGAGATCAGTTAACTTGGAAAGTCTGGAGAGATTTCTGTCATCCAGAAGTCCAACATGCTTAATCCTTACCTGTTGAGGACATCCTGAAATCAGAGCTTTCAGTGGCAAACATCAATAACCAACTTTTCAAGAATATATCACTAATAAAGAAAGGACAAAAAAAATGCTACTACTCAGAATCAGAGATGATGTCTGTCTAATTCAATATTATACTGTTGCTGGCACTAGGTAAGAGTCCACATGAGGGAGACATAAAATTATGTGCTCTCATTGTCAGCATGCCATTCTCACAAAATTGTGGATGTCTTGTGACTGTCTTCTGCTCTTCAGTATGGAGCTTTAGTTTCCTTTTGAATTTTTTTTTTAATTAAGATAAAAGACTAATGACTTTCAAACTGTAATTCACATTCAGTGTACACACCTATAAAATAAGTACAAACATTAAAGGAAAGGCAAGGCATATTTACAGATTTTAAAGATATTATGTAAGAGGAAAAAGATTAATGTACTACCTCTCTTCTGGCAAACATTGGAAACCATAGATTTGCAGATTTTGTAGATTCTGTTTCAGGAGAACGATGCAGATTGTACTTTCCCCTTCTGCCCTACCTTATGCATTGCAGTTTTGAGATGAAGAGAACTCTGTGTCATGCACCTGGGAACAGCATCTTTCAGTGGAAACACTCATCTCTCACTGACCTTGCCCAAGTGCAGGATGCATGAAGGAGGTGAGTCTTTTACCAGCCTTTTCAGCAAAGGACAGTTTCAGCTTGGGTGAACATTTTGTAGGTCTCTCATTACCGGTATTAGAGGCTCCTTCTGGAAGCCTTTTATTATCATATAGTAATTCAGAGGCAATTATAAAATCTACTAGTCAAGATTTAAATGAAAAAAACCTTAAACCCCAATACCAAGAACAAATTAGGAATAAATCATATATAGCTTCTGTCAAAGCCACATCACCCCTGTTCCAAAACCAAAGCTGTCCCAGGACAGCTTTTCCTTGAAACTGTGGTGAGTAATGTGTGAGGCAGGCACAGTGGGGTGGTAAGCAGAGCAGAGACGTGTGTGGGTGCAGTGACCTTACTGATGCTGCATCCAGCTGCTATTGCAGTGCTGGTATGAAATCAGCATGCTGTCCAGCACCACCAGATCACCAGTCTGGTAACACTGGGGTTTAACTTCACCTTAGAAAAGTTTTCTGACTTCATAGCTTCCTATCTTGATTATCATTTTTTTCATCTCATCTTATTCTCATCTTGTGAGTTGGATCCCAATTATCAGGCACCGATTTTGAAATTCTTAGTGATATCAGTAGTCAAAAGGAAGTTAATAGAAAGAATTCAATTGGACAAAAACATTCAATGAAATATGTGTTGCTGGGAGGACAGGCATCAGCATAGATTTAAATTGCTTTAATAAAAATTTACTGTAATGTTGTATATAGAAGTCTGTATACCCCATGCAGATTTAGGAATTTTATCTACTCTTTGTCCCCTCCAACTGTTTTGCTTATACATAACTCTTCAACATCATATGACATGCACAAATTCACACTGCAGCTTTAATGTCACTTGTGTATTTATTTTAGATCTGGTTCAGCCATATCTCTGAATAGATCCCAGACTGGATTGAAATATGTATATTGTAGCAGTGTTTTCAGTACACACACACACACAGACACCTGTTTTCTGATGAGACTGAGTGGAGCAGCAGGAGACATTCTCTCCCAGGGGAGTTCTCAGTGGATGACTTGCAGCTGAATTACAGCACTTACAACAACAACAGATTGTGATACAAAGTGGATGCCTCCAAATTTGTCCCTGTAACATGCTATTTTTTTTTGTCTTCTGTTTTTCTGTTTTCTTTCATTTAACATCTTAAATGACATACTTGGTAGCAGTTTCATTAAAAGCCACAGTTTCACCTTTTCTTATTGTGTCTTTCATACAAACATCTCCATTTGCTTGAAATCACTATCACAATGATCTCGTTACAAATACAATATTTAGGTAACCATGTGCTCTGCCTCGTGATTACCTTTATTACATTAGACATGCATACCATGCACATTTTCCACCATAAATTAATATGTTAAAGAAGGCATTATATTTTCTCCCCTTTTCATTGTAAAGCTAAATTCAGAGTTAATGGTCCCAATCAACACAGAGTGATTAAAGTAATCCTTAAGTAGTAGTAGTAGTAGTAGTAGTAGTAGTAGTAGTAGTAATAATAATAATAATAATAATAATAATAATAATAATAGTAATGCTGCAACAGGAAAATAATACAATAGCTCCTTTGCCTATGTACTTGCACTTTTCAGGAAATGTTCATACTAAATGCTAATTCCTGTACAGAAGGAATTTTGACAGTAAAGGTTTCTCAGGCTCAGGAAGGAATTGATCAAACCAGAGTGAGAACCAGAGCTCTGCACTTGCTCTCTCAATAGCCAATATTTCAGTGAATATGATGTTCATTTGGAACGTGTTCAAATCTTTGGTCCATCAGATTGGAATAGGATACAAATGAGCCTCCTTGAAACTGTTACTCAGGTACAGTTCTCTGCTTTTAAAAGTTACTTCATTCTAACTCTGAAAATTAAGGTTTTGAGAGGAAAAAAAATTGGAAGGAAGAGCTAATTTTTTTACATTGTTAGGTTATGTGAGGTGGTTAGTTAGAAATGCAGGAGGGGGGATGATCAGCTCAGCTGGTCAAGCATGGTGCTAATAATGCCAAAGCCATGGGTTCAATCCCTGTACAAGCCACTTAAGGGTTGGACTCAATTTTCCTTGTGGGTCCCTTCCAGCTCAGAAGATTCTGTGATTTCATGACAGTGCCTCATGAGTAAGATGATCACTGAAGTAGGTTTCATTTGGAAGAATGTAATGGGATTGAGTCTGTTTCCAAAACCCAGTGCTAAAAAATGAACTAATTCCCATGTCAACCTGTCCTGCATGGCCAAATTTCACCTTGAGATACTCTAGTGCAGATGAACTGAATGCAGATAGGTTACATTAATATCATTAAGTACAGGGTTGATATATGCAATAAAAATCTGTATGAAAAAAGATCCACTACACTGTACAATTACTTGATTTAATGAGGTTTTCATTATGGCAATCCCATGGAATAATGCAGTAATTTTCCTATTGCATCAATATTTCTTTACCAGTTTAATTTATAATGATGTAAATCTTCCAGAAGTTACTACAGATAAATAATCACTAGGATTTTTGTCTCCAGTATAAAGGAGCTCATCATCCTCTCTCCTTTTACAGGGTCAGGGTTGTGCAAGTAGTACCCTAGAAAATGTTATTGAAATGTAATAAATATTGCTCCCTCAATATCCATAAGTGTTCTTCAGTTTTTCTTTTTACCAATTACTGTCATAACAGAATTATTGCTAAAACATTATTTTCTAAGCACTTCATTGGAGTGATTATTGCAGAAAGTAGAGATTGTCAAACCCATCCAAATTCATCTCAATAAAAACATAAACAGAGGCCTGTTAAATGCCTATTTTGTCTCACATTGTTGCACACTTCTAAATAAGAAAGATTTTTTACTTTTTTTTCCCTTCGCTAAGTCTGATATCCTAAATACCAAACTGGATTTATGCATCCTTTGTAGATACAACACATTGCTCTTTCATGATCTTATTTCTGACTTTTGCAAGATAATTGATTTTATGTCATAATGCGATGATGAGCTCCTTCTCTAGGTGGCTGGATGTACTAGAAAATGGTCTAGTGTTTATACAATGGCTTCTTTTTTCCTGGCCTGAAAATTTTATTTATGTATGCACAATTAAATCAACTCTATTCCTTCATCTCTCCCTCCTTACTGTGGATACAGAGAGAGTAGGATTGTGCATTCTCATTTGAAGTTGTAACTAATGCAACAAAGTCAACAGCATCTTGCACCTCTGTTTTCCATGCTTTCTTCTGTCATACCTTGGCACCTCTGCATGTTCTGAAGATCAAGTGCAGGCTTTACAGGACTGAACATTTAATAGCTTACAGAATAGGTATAATAAGGTAGCAGATCCAGAGTAGAGGAAAATTAAATACTCCTGAGTTATTTTATTAAAATTTCAGTTCTTCAGAGTTTAGAGTTGTAGGCAGGGATGGAATTTCAAAAATGCAATTTCAGAGTACTTTTATGGAGTTTGTCACTTGACTGCTGAAAGCTGTAATCATACTATAAAATTGTGGGATGCAGTGCCAGTATAGCATATCCTACGACAGCGTAATAAGTTATGTTTTACAAGTAAACTCTACTAGAATCAGGCAGATTAATCCAGTCCTACCTAATAACACTGTAAGCACTACATGTATCCAGTAATTTTTTTTTATTTAAATGTGCATTTAAGAAATACCGTATTTTATGATGAAGTGGAATATTTTATTCATTGGATCTCAATTCTACAGAATCATATGGGAAGACACTGACTGATTCCTTAAGCAGAAAGAAACTACTTAATAGAATTCAGCCTATGTTCTTTAGCTAAGTACATCACAAACAATGCTTTCCCCTCTAAAGTTCTCTTCACTTCAGGATGCTATGAAATAACTCATGGAAGTCTTTGACAGCTGGAAGTTCAAACCCTCACAGAAGGTGCTGAATGAATTGTTGGAGTCAGTTTCTTGACTGTATGATGCAGGTGGCAGAACCTTGTTCTTTTCTGTCTCTATCACAGGGAAGAACATGATTTCAGCACTTTATAATTTAATTGTAACACTTCCTTTGAACATGACGGATTTGTGGAAGCTGGTTTTCAAACACTTACTTAGACAGAAACTGGTCCCCTTCAGACAAAGAATTCTTGCATTTCAGGAGAAAGGGGCAAAAAGGACATGCACAGTTAGATGGGAAAATCAAGATTAATGAGTATGACAAAATCCTTCCTGATCCATAAGGCTTATGCTTGCTTCCTACTAGCTTTCTCTGAGAATGACTCTTGTCCTCACCAGTTATCAAAAGATATTGCTTGAAATCTGGATGCTTTTCATGACTTAATAAGGTAGGGGAGATGGGTGCAGAACAACAACGTACTCATTTTGTTTTTCTAAAGTGTCTGAAAATTCTCAAATTTTCCAGAATATTTACAAAATCATGCAAGGAAAGAAGTATGCTTTGCAGCAGTGAGTTTTCTTTGTACTAAGATCAAAGACTTTGAATTTGAGTGTGTTAAAATATGCATTGTTTGAATGTGCAAGGCTTGCTACTACAGCTGCCCTTGACCACTTTCGTTTTCAAAACCCACAGCTGAAAGATTTGGCTCTTTTAAATATTTCACTTTTTGTCTAGGACATAAGGAGAATGAGTGGCAGTGGACCAGGACAAATAACTTGCATTAACTCATAAGGAATAAAATTTTCTTTTGGTTTAGGAGGTTTTCCATTAATCATAGTCATAGACACATGTAACTTAGCCTGTCTTCAGTTCATTTAGTACATACCACATTAATTTTGTATAGCCTTATTTTTAAATATGAATCACATTGTTCCAGAGCCACACATTTCTCAGGAAAATATTTTATCAATGCAATGTCTTTTTTGGTCAGTTTAGGTTTTAAGTTCAATTATTCAATAGACAAGACTTGAACAGATTTAACTGATATTTTATTGTAATCATTGTAGCATCATTTTGTATTTAGGTAAGGGAATTCTGCACAACCCAACAGGACACTCTATCCAGGTGTGATATCAGAGACACTGACCTGTTGATATTTTCATCTTGCATTTTTTCCCCTATCAATATTGAAATCAATAAATTTTTTTCAATCTGCTCAACATGTTCTTTCATCCTAAAACTGGTTAAAAGGTAGAAAATAGTGACTCAGGGGGATTTTTAAAAAACTTTTTAAAAAGTTCTGATTTACTTTCCCCTCCTTGCCCCCTCCCCCATTCAGACATATTTCAGTTTGGTGTATATGTTTAATTTTCTCCAGAGTTATGGCTGAATGGAAACATATTTTATTTTTTCAGCAGTATGTGCTTAATACTGGTAGCAGGAAGAATTGGGATAATTATTTATATGCAATTCTTTAGTTAAAGTGTCAAATTTTTGCAAATAAGTATAGCTGTGGCTCAGACCGTTAACACATTATCATACTCCCTAAAACTTCTTTCTTCTCCAGCAACATTCAGGAAGTCTGTGTCAAATCATTCACTGTCCTATAAACACCAAATATATTTTCACCTAAATAAAAGGAAAATACAAAAATTAAAGAAAGAGAAAATGTCTCTTGATATGCATAGCAATTTTCTGAAGAAATTCCAAATAAAAGCTCTCAAGTCAGATAATGGCTCGAAGTCTCACTGCAGTTCAGTATAACATCCACTGCTCTGATGCTTATCCAGTGAGCATTCCAGATAGTCAGAAGCAGTTTTCTGCTGCTGGTCTGCTGCCCATACAGGGTGTTCAATTCTCCATTGGAGATCCCGAAGGAAAATGGAGTGCTTGGGCAGGTCCAGGCATCTCTGTCTGAGCTCTTCTATCTGCTGCAGCTGAGCCTCTGCTTTCACTCCCAGTTCAAATGATTCTACTAGTGACTTTAAGGTCTCTCTCGTACGACCTTATATTCTTCAGAGTACCCATGGCTTTGCTGTAAGCACAGTGATATCCACCACTTCCTTATTCAAACCTGCTTCCAGGTGAAGGAACAAATCTCAGTAGACAGAACTTTTGGTAAACATAACTGCAATGAACGAGAGTAAAGTCAGCTAGAAGTGATCTTTGTGCCCTAGCAAGAGAAAATGATTAAATTCTTTTGACTATTAAAACTAACTTTTTATCTAGGTTTCTTTCACCTGGAGAAAAACCTACATTTTGCATTCCTAAAATAGACTCTAAAGTTCTCTAGTGTCAGAAATTTACTGACCATGAGCAAGTTTATAAATTATGATCAAACTCTTATTTTATGTTTTGCTCAGGCTATGGTCAGACACACTTTTGCATGGTAACTATTCGTCTTGACAGTTTTATCCTACAGTCAGACAAAGTAAAATTTATTGTCTTTCAGGGAAGAAATTAAAAAGCAAGTTCATGTGCTTATCACCTTAATTTTACTGAATACATTAAGCTTCTAAACTCTCTAACATTGACTACAGAATGGAAGGGGTGGGAGGCTTCCCAGCTCATTTCATGCTTGTAATTCTCCTTCTATTTTTTCCAAACATATTTGCAAAATCTAAATATTTACCTTGAACACATACGTTATGGTACATATATCAGTAGTGTTGTATATAAAGAAGTAATGTCCCCATATCAGTTTTATCTAATATGATCCAGTGGATTTTTTCTCTGCGATACAGTTTTCGTATGATATCCTTCTATCAGTCTTTTATTCAGACCATAATTAAAAAAAAAAAAAAGTCACAAAGAATATTAACATCTTAAGAATCTATAGCTAATTACACCATCAGGATCTTAATATGGAAATCAACCCAAAAAAAAAAAAAAATTAACTTCAAACAACTACAAAGTCACAATGTAAACACTGAAACCTTCTCATTAATTTTTTTCTTAGACACTGAATAAGTTGTACAGTAAAGGAAACCTGACTTTGATGACATTATCCAGATTTCATTTAAATAAGCTAAGTACACTCTTTTCAGACATGTTAATAACAGTATTTTTCCAGAGAAGAACAATTTTAGAATCTAGTGTGAAGAGAATGTTATATTAGATATTCTCACCATCACTGCAGCCTCCATCTAACCACTCTTTATAGTGTCTCTTGCTCCCACCCAAATACACTGCTCTACGATGTAAAACTACTACATGCAGGAAAGTATTTCCTCCACAACGATATTGGATCTGTCTTTTTTAAACTTATACTGTGTTTTTGGCTAGTGTTGTTGAGTGTCTCCCCAATAAAATATAATACTAGTATTCAAAGTTTCCTAGCAAGAGCCGAGAAAATGTTAAGCTATGGATATATTTTTCACCTGGAAGTGAATTTAATTTTTTTTTAGAGATAGCACATGTTATATAAGGCCTCAGAATTTGTGACATCTGCTACTAATGCAGCATATGTTGTACTAGGGCTACTTGAGGAGATGTTATACTAGCATCATAATGTTTACTGATAAATAGCAATACATTATGGCTGCTTACTTGCCCTTTCCTATTCTCACAGGAATTCCGTCAGAGATTTCTCCATTGATTCTGCTGCTACACAGTTACTGCACTAATTGGGCCATACTTAGCTGTTGTACCAGCTCCTGAAATGCCATGCTGTATGACATCATTATTATATGGTAGGTACTACACGCCAACTCTGTGAAAATCTTGCAAAAAAGTTTGTTAATAAAACAAAGTGCATGATACCACCTATTAGGTTTAACAGAGCCTTACTATCCACCAAAGTAGTTTCTGGAGTGACACTTTGATGAAACACCGACAGATATTGCACTTGTTCACAACACTGAGCTGCAGGAAGGAAAACATCTAAGAAGGAAATTCAGAGGTATTGTGGGCAGCTTGAGAAGAAAAAAAAAAATCAAATGTCTCCACTTTGTCATGGAGCTTACAGAAACAGCAACATCGTGCCCCTCATCTCAGATAAAGCCATCCACCTCACCACAGAGATTATGTTCTGAGTTGGAAAAGTTCCACAAGGATCAAGTCCAGCTCTAAAGTGAATGGCCCATATGGGTATCAAACCCACAATCCAGCTGTCATTAGCACCATGTTCTCACCAACTGACCTAACATTAGACCCAGACCTCATTCTCGGAAAGGAAGCTACAATGATATCAATGATATGTGTTAGACAATGCCAAATGGACTATATTTGCCTGTAAATCACCATACTTTCCTATTTCATGGTTTGCCCTTTTTCCCTTTCTCGGTTATCCAATTCTCCACCATTTGCTTATGAGTTGCCCTCCATTTTGGTACATTTGAGGATATTTCTATAGGCATAAAATCAAACAAATGATGGAGCAGGAAGAAAAGAAAACACAAATGAGAAACTTCTGGCTGAGCAGCTAATGGGAAAAGAAAGGAGAGGGGTTAGGAGAGAAAAAGATAGAGTGTTCAGTAAAAAAGAAATATAGAAAAAGAGCTGAGTGGAAGGAAGAAAGAAAGGGGACTGAAAAATAACTGGAAAGAAGAATAAGGTAAAGAATAAACAAATAATAGAAAGGGAAGAATGAAGTGAAAAGATGTGAAGAAAGTAATAGCTGCATGTCAGATATTCAATTGAAAAGAACTGAGATGAAGTGTGATAAACAAGTTGAAATAAAATATCAAAGACAAAAACTTATGGAAGTACACTGAGAAAACAAGTAGGATGACATGAAAAACACAATTACTAAAATGAGAGCTACATTTTGCTATGGCATGAGTAGACACGAGAAGGTTTGAAATATAAATAGCATTGAGAGAAGAAAGGAAGTTTTAATCCTGCATTCACACATATCTATTCCCATTGCTAAAATACTGCCAGTTATCTAACACAAATGTGTAGTACAGGCAGGAGCATGTGCATCAAACTTCAGTGGAGCATGAATAAAATAAAAGTGATTGCAGCCATTGTAGTCTTACTATCACTTCATTTTCTTCAGCTCTTGGGTGAGAGAGCAGAATTACTGTGGATGTTATTTTAGTGCCTACACTCGTCCTGCTGTGTCACTACATTCTCATTGTTTAAAGCAGCTTTATGATGAGTGACATATTTATAGTGTTTTCCACATTAGTTTTTTTATTAAGTGGCACACTAAAGTAACAAGAAAAATCCATATCAAATGAGCCTCCATTTTAAAAGGTTTACTGCATCTGCTCTATTTTCTGACTGCTATTTTGTTTAACGGGAGACTGAGATCCATGAAATCTTTCGTGAAATTAACATGTTACTGGAAAGAGTTCTCCTTGAACTAAATACAACTATAATAAATCCCATCATGCTTTGCCTTTGTTCCTCTACAGTTGGACCCTGAATAGCCCTTTTTATACCTAATATCTGTTCCTGCACTGTACCTATTTCCCATCTTCCCAAGCAGTTATTTTTGTGCTATCTCATTGCCATGATCTGTGCTGTTCAAGTGATCCATTTTCAGATAAATCAAATATTAGTACAGGTACTGTTCCTTCACAGGTGGTTTTTCTCAGCAGCTGCTGCAGACTTGGACAAATAACCCAGAATGTTCCAGCATACTGCAAAGTCAGATATACTATCTGCCCATACTGTCAGAAATGAATTAATATTGCAGTTACTTAGATGTAAAACTGATTTTTTTTTTTTAATAGTCTGTTTTCCAGCTCTACAGTGTGCCCTTGCTTGTATGAATTCATGCGTCAGGGTGATCAGGGTGGAACCATTCTGTCTAGTGAATGGCAGAACAGAAGCTGCAGGAGCACACACAGTCTCACACACTCATCATTCATCAGCTGGCAGTTCTGGTGCACACTACTTATGGCAATTAAGAAACACGCTGCCATCCAAACAAACAAAGGCCAATTGTATCAACAGAACCCGTACCTGTGGGAGGATGTGGTCACAGAACTGCTGGAAAAGTTCATCTTCCTCCCAGATTAGGAGAGACATGTCCAAATCGAAATGAAATGTGTTATAATCATCACTCAAAAGTTATCAGAGTGGATTTTCATAGCTGCATGAAGTAACCAATGTGATGCCAACCAGTAAATAACCCAACAGCACTGTAGTAAAAGTTTGTACTTCAGCAACCGTGCAGTTTATTCAAATGTGACCAAGTTGGCTGAAATAGTAGCTAGCATTTAGATTATGCAGATGTGAACACCTTGAGGACTTTTATCACAAACATGTGCCATGTTTTTCTGGAACAGCCCACAAAAAAGCCCCACATCAATTACAGAGGTTACTAATACTTCCTAGCTGTGCAGTTAACTAGGTAAGATGTTTCCACAGAAACAGTGTTACCAATGCTCTTGTCCATCTTACATAGGGGAACCGAAATCCCAACTATCCCTTGAACTATTCCATGAATTTTTTCTCAGAAGGACATAGCTTGTTCAGGAGAGCCTGGGTCTTATCTAACCTGCATGCGAAGTCAATGACCTGGGATTGCCTGGGAACAAATCCAGGACTAGATAATTTAGCAGAACAGGGGTTCACCTGAAGAGATGTCTGTGCCTTCCTCATATTCTCCATACTTCTTTTCCAATTAGGTTCTGTCCTGACAATCCACAGTCAGGCAGAAGAAGGTTTGATGATACAGTTGGCAATTGGAGGCTAGAGGTAGCCTGAGCATTTGGCAAGCTGAAAGCAAGGTAGGGCGGCTTACAAAGCCATTTGTGTGACAGCGTGGCCAGCACCATCTGTACTACTGTGACCTGCTGTGCCCCAGTATAGTATCTGGGTCAAAATTTACACCAAAAGTGAAAAAAACCCACAATCATTTCGAGTTTAGACACATCACACAGACAACTGTGCACCGATCATTTCTGGAGGGGACACAATCAAGCGGACTGAATGTCCACTGCCAATGTAACTGAAGCAGTATAAGATGGAATTTATTATACTGTTACTGCCCTAACTTTTACATTCTGGTAAAAACAAAATAAATCCTGTCACTTTCTTCTCTCTACAATTCTTGTACTTTAAAAGCTAATAACAGGTGTGCTGCTGGACCTTATGGTGTCAAACAAGGAAAGTCTGGAGATGTGAGCTTTGGGGGAAGCCTTGACTACAGCAACCACAAGATCAAGGAGTTCAGTACCTGCAAGGAGCTGAGCAATGAAAAGATTACACACCTGAGCTTCAGGACAGCTAATTTTGCCCTCTTCAGGGATTTTCTTGGAACCATCATGTGGGAATATGCCCTAGAGAATGGATGAGAAATTTAGCAAAAGAGGCAGGAGACCTGTGTGCATGAACAAGAAACTCCTATGAAAACTCACATGTAAGCAGGAGATACAGGAGATGTAGGGGACAGGATGCCTGGGATGAATATAGGGAAGTTATCAGAGTATACAGAAATGAAATGAGAAAGGCTGAGGCCCATTTGGAATTAAATATGGCTAAGGATGTCAAGGACAACCAGTTGAACTTTTTCAATTAATTTGAATATAATTCAATTTCAATATAATTTAAATTAATAACAAAAGGAATACTAAGGAAAATGTGGACCCACCACTGAATGGAACAAGAAACTCTGTAGCAGAAGTTTCAGAGAAAGCTGAGATACTGAACACCTTCTTTCTTTCAGTCTTCACTGACAAGGCCAACCCTCAGGAATCCCTGACCCAGAAGACCATGGAGAAGGTCTGGAGGAAGAGTGACTTTCCATTTTTTGAGGAGGTTCAAGCTAGAGACCGTTTAGTCAAATTTGACATCCACAGGTCCATGGGCCCTGATGGGATTTGCCAAAGGGTGCTAAGGGAACTAGCACATGTCATTGTTTTGGCACTCTCATCTTTGAAAGATCATGGCAGTCAGGAGAGGGGCCTGGGGGCAGGAAGAAAGTAAATGTCACCCCAGTCTTCAAAGACGGAGAGAAGGAGGAACAGGCCAGTCAGCCTCACCTGGAACAGCACATTCTGGGGACCATTTTAATCATGTAGAAGACAAGAAGGTGATCAGGAGTAGTCAGTATGCATTCACCAAAGGAAGTCATGCTTAACCAGCCTGATTACTTTCCATGATGGGACAACTGGCTGGAGACACGAGGGGAGAGCAGTGAGTGTTGCCTACCTGGACTTCAGAAAGGCTTTCAACAAGGTTTCCCATGACATCCTCATAGGTGAGCTCAGGGAGGGTGAGCTGGATGAGTGGATAGCGAAGTGGATTGCGAACTGGAAGAGTTCAGAGGGTTGTTATCAGTGGCACAGGTTGAAGATCTCTCACCAGTGGTGTTCCCCAAGTTTCAATATTGAGCCCAGTATTGTTTAACTTATTTCTTGCCATATGGGCACAATCCTGAGCAAGGTCCTCTAGGATGACTCTGCTTGAGCAGGGAGGTTGGACTGCGTGGCCTTACCCATTCTATGATTCTGTAAAAAACTAGCATGAAATATCTCCTTTGATAGTCAAAACACAATCTGTTACAGTTTTTTAAGATATCAGGACCTATCTGCAAAAGTCTTAAAGGTACATTCATATTCAACTTTGAATTATTTTATATTTAAAGGAAATTATACTTTGATAAGTTTCACTTTAATTGCATCATACATCAAAACCTCACTAATCTGCATTCCACTTATGTATGAAGAGTCCAAAACTCCCTTCAATTTCTTCCAGTGTCTACTTAAAAGACTTTTTCTCTATAGGTTGTGTTCCCACATGCATATGAACACTACGGATATGGATATGGATGATGATGATGAAGAAGTATAACAGGTCATGCTCACATGTGTATTTTCCAGAATGGTCACTTGCTTTTCTGCAGGTGTCCTCTTGACTGTAAACTTTGTGGAACAGAAGTCATTTTTAGCATCATAACACATCAGATATTCCACTAGCTCTTAATAAAAGAAAAACAAAAATGCACATAATTATAGCCAAATTACAACCCGTAAAAGAAATTAATGAAACTTTTGTGGATTAACTACCCTCTGGTTTTCATTATTTATTCACTTTGATGCTAATTTGCAAAATTTTGTAATTCACCATAGCTGTCCCTATCATTAATGCAAATTAACAAGTTTCTACTGTAATGCAGTTATTATTATCTTCCCTTGCATATATGCACACATTTCTTTAATTAAACATTCTGGTTTTTTTAAAAATCAGATGACCAGGTACAAAGGAAACAGAAAACATGAACAATGTACTCAGCTATTTAGATAAAAGGTAGGAGCATTAAGAATGACAGAGGTCTTTTTTTGTGTTTAATAAAAATTAGGCAAATGTAAGAGAAAAAATTTAATGAGATGGTTTCAGTGGAGGTCTTTCAGAAGCACTGCATGCATATTGTATCCATTGAGGATTACTAACAAACCACCAACCCATTTGTAAACATTATACACTTGTATATTACATGTACTCAATTGCAGAAGTGAAAAACAAAAAAGTAAATAACCAAAACTTTATAAATCTTAATATATAATAAATAATAATTTTCTTATCAGTCAATCTGCCCTTTTCTTATAACATACATGAATTTTATTCATTGATACCAAAGGCTACTGTGTAGTTTCTCAATAACAGAATTTTAGTACAGGAAGTGTTCTAAGACAAAATTCTACATTCAATAGAAACTTAATAAACATGAAGATGGGCAGTCAAAATATTGAAAAGTGATTTTTTTTTGCATCTTTTGTTTATATGTTCAATATTTTTCATTTCCAATGACTTCAGAATTTCAGAAATTCATAGCTTAAGAGATGATTTTGCTTTTATATACAAATGAGGGTTGTCATGTCACAACATTTGACAGGTATACAATTTTGTGATTCAAAAGGAATATCAAGCTCACCTATCCTATAATTCCTTTGTATTGTCTTGACATTTGATATCTTTTCCAGTATTTGGGAAGACATACAAAAGTTGTGAAGTCTTACCATTTTCACAGTTGGATTAGTTACACTACCACTTCCACAAAGATTAACTGAAGAGAATGGCAACATGTATGTCATGTAAGAAATTTCCCTCCTCAGGTGTTTTCTGCTGTCATGTTACCTTACTTTCAAGTTCATGCTCAAGCCCAAACCTCCTAGTTGTAAAGAATGAATGTGTGTTGGCTCACACTTTTGTTCAACTGCAGAACAAAGCATCTGTATCCTCAGACAGGTATGAGGGCAGGGGCCAGCAGCACAGACTGTCTCGTGTTTAAGTCCCAATTCTGCAGACTGAGAGCAACAAGCAGTTGACTGGCACAGCAGGACTTGCTCATATACCTACAGACTTGACCAACCTGTATTAGCAGGGTCTTGTTACTGTGACTTTTCCAAGTGGTGTGTGATGTGCCAGCAGCACCTGTATTTTCTTAATTCATGTTTTTTTGCATTATTTCTGAACAACAACAACAAAAAAAATAGCATCTTCACCTTGTTGAAGATTTTGGGATGGCAGCACGGTCAGTTCCCTAAGGAGGAAGAACAGCAGAATGCTGTAGTCAGACATGGAAGACTGTATTGGCAACAGAAAATGCTTCCAGAAGGAGATGGTAAGTGCTCATTAAAGAGGAGGGAAAAGGGAGGAATAAAAGGGGAGAAAGCTGTAATACAAAATATGAGGACTATTTTTAAGATAAAAAAAAAGCAGCTCTCCAGTCTGTACCTGACCCCAGAAAATGAGAGTCCCTGTACCACAGGACTTAAGATGGAGGGGAGCCAGGAAGCTGAAAAAAAGTGGAAAACCACTGGTTGAATGAAAAGAGGGAGAAGAAAGAAAGAAATGGCCGACTATTGGAGAAGGTATAGTAGCATATGGATGAGGAAACTGCAGCGCATAATGGTGTTTGTAGATGTGGAAATCCAGCCTATAGAGCTGGGACTTCTGTGTATGCTGGGTCTTGCTGCAAGTGTTAATATAAACTCTCTTTTCTCTTCCTGTCTGCAAAAAGGACAAGCCAGGTGGGTCTACACTAATGCACTATTTGCTCTATATTTGCACCTGCAGAGTCGTGCAGAGTTCCTCACCAGCACGTAGCCCAGATATAGAACCTTTCTGTTGAGCATCATTGTACAAATGTGATTTGCGGCCCTGAATAGCCAGAGAAAGCATAACAAAGGAATGGTCTTTTGCCACATAATCATGGATAGTGGTAACATGTGATGATGGGTACTGATGACCCAGATAGGAGCTGTCTGCCTGCTAGAAAGACCTGTCAAATTGTGGATCCCAGCTAGATGGCTGCTGCTGAGGTTGTATTTGGCTTAGAAAGATGGGGTCAGTTCAGACGTTGACAATACAACCTAAGGCACCAGAGTGATTTCAGGACTAAAAATGGCTGCTTCTCTTAGCTGAAACCTTTAAACAAAAATGTTATATCTTTTGTATAACTAGTAAGAAAAATGAGTTTTAACAGAGTAGAAGTAGAGCTGCCTCATGTTGTAAAACAATCTTGGCATGTAATAATCTGAGTTGAACTAAAGTCTGAAGAACTAAAATGTACAAATCTATCTTCCGCCTTGCGGTGAGAAAAGGGTAGTAGAGGAAGAGACATGTTTTGCCTGGAAGAAAAAAAGGGTTTTTGGTCTCAGTTCAATGAGGAGAAAAGGTTCTGAGGCATTGCTCTGTGCTAGTACCCGAGTATTTAATGTGTGAGGCCAGGGAAGTACCACATAGTAGCAAGCTCGCACAAACAGCACCAACAGCATGCAAACCTGGAGATCCTACTCCAGGCTTTTGCACCCTCATAAACAAAATGAGCAGACAGATCAGCCTAAGGGATTAGATAGATATCATGAGGTCAGTGTGTCACCCAGTGCTATGTTGAATGTGGGTGGACCAAAGTATAAAAAGAAACCATGAGAATTAGAGATGAGTGTGATCTATGGGGGAATAAAGTCAGCAAGTAGGAGGTAAAGTAATTTATTTATTTGTTGAAAGTGTTGTGGTTCTTTGTCAGAGAATTTGTGTAAATGACAGACAACAAAAGAAATTTTGTGGGACAGATAATACCAGTAATGAAAGAGTTAAAGAGAGGAAAATCTTTTGGTACTTAAAACAATATTACTATTTGTCAATCAGCATATTCCTAACTTTGAGGATCGCTAATAACTTAATTCTGAATGTTATAATTTGAATGTATCCCTACCATTTGCAGACTTGAGAGTTGAAATTTTCCTGTTCTGAAGTGTTTTCTGAACAATCTTCCTCCACCTTGGAAGAAAAGAGAGAATCTCCTAGGCTAGGAAAGGTGTTAAAATCTCATTGGAAAAAGTCTGTGTTAGAGTAGCAAGGACCCCTAACCTGGAGCTCACAAACGAAGGCAAAGAGGTGAAAGGGTCCTACTTTTCTCAAAGTTTGTGCTTGTTACTCCTGTGTACCTTGCAGAGTTTCTCAGCTGACATCAATGAGCAGAGCCTGCCATTGGTATAAGCGAAGCTGCACTAATTATACTCCCACAGAGAATTAGGCTCACAATGTCTTAAATGTACTAGATTGGGAATGGATGTGATATTACATTTGAATTCCAAAGGAGTGCCGCATAATGTTTTTCTTTCTTATCTGACAGTTGGAAAGTTGGAGACATTGCATGTGAAAAAGAATAATGTTACACTTATTTTGAGCAATTGACAGACACGGCTGGAAGTCTGATATGATTAATACCTCAATAATAGGGCTTCAGTAAGTTAGTCCCAACAGATTCACAACCTAGAGAGAGTGCCAAGATACTAATAATAGTTAAGGTACTTTTATTAGCTAGCAAATTCCATTTTTAGCTTTGTTTTAGCTTTGTTTGATTCAAAAATGCATCAAACTCAAAAGAATTAAGGAGATCTCTTAAACACGAGTGGAGAAGAAAGGGTTGCAAAGACCTGTGGATACCATCTCTGAGCATAAATAGCCTGAGATACCTATCTTCATATCCATTTCCTTAGCAACACCTTGAGAATTTTTCCTTTAGATAAGTATTCAGATACAGGGATTTTTTTTTTGTCTTTCTCTTCTAGGGCATCTGTGGAAGGAAGAGGTGCTGCCACACCCAGTGGCAGCAAAAAGCAAAATATCAAGTTCAAATGCATATAAGCTCAGCTGCAAAACAGGGCCAAAAAGTATCAAAAAGTTCTCCTTCTTGTGTTTTCTTTCATTCCTAAAGCAGCAGGAACATTCAGGTCCTTTTCCTTCCCCTCACTAAACTTAAGGAGAAGGGATGTCCTCACAGTGACAGAAATCCAAAACTTATATAAAGACCTTGTCTGTAGATGCCTCCTTTCTGCATCAGCCAGCAGTTGAAGTGAAGTTCAACTTACACAACAGTATCAATTCAGGAATTATCCTTATCCAGACAATACAGTTCCAGTCCAGGAGGAATTAATTACTGGATATGTTATTTTTTACTTGTTTTACAGCATCTTTATGGATAAGGGTGTCAGCTGAGCTGATAAGAAACTTTGCAGTAGATCCAGCAGTGAGCTCAAACCTTGCTCTGGTGACCTGCCAAGTACCACCAGCAGGCAGCTCAGCCATGGCATCTTACCTGGTTATTCCTACTGGAGGATCAGAGGCAGTAGCACAGGTGCTGACCACTCCATATTTTTATGTGGTTTTGCTCTCTAGTCTGGTTTGCCTTTACAGAATGGGTTTTTCAGGCTCGTATGTATAAAGCAGAGAGGTTCTCACAGGAATAAGAACCTTGTTGAACTGGGCACTGCCCATGCCTGTTATTAGAAACAATCCCTGGCTAATAAATCTTTAGTCTAATTACAGAAAATGAGGAGAAGAAGGAAGTATTTATTAGGAATTTTGAGACTAAAAAAAAAAAACAATCAGGGGGAAATACAGGTGTTGAAGTGAAGGCAGGTAATGTCATTGCAACAGAATAGCAGAGTGCAGAAGCACTGAATTTGGTGGAACCACAGATGGTGAACTCCTGCAGGAATGTGGAGAGGGAAGGGTGTGGTCACAAGGACGGGCTAAGGTGCCTTTCAATGTAAAGCCTTTCCTGGGTAGTAAAGGGACAAGTAGAACCATCCAGCAAGTATGACTATCCATCCCTCAGTAAAAGGGGAATATAATGAGATTTAGGCTAAGGGAGAGATTGAAATATGTATGAGAAAAAAATTAAATGATAGATGTGAAGGAATAAGTTTTATAACAAACTGGGGAATGTAAACAACACAAATCCCAAATTGTAATATGGAATAAAGAGAAAGAAATTACATCAGTCAGTATGGAGGTGGAAATTAAGACTGCAGGCTTCCTTTGGATATGTTTAGATCAAACTTCTAATGCCGGAAAAAGCAAAAGTCTGCCCCAGCACTTTACAAGTAATTCCAAAATGTGTTGATTTTCTTTTTAAATTATCTTCCTTCAGAAGTTAATTTTTATAAACTACAATTTTACTAAGTTGATTAATCTACTTAACAATTGTGAACTTGCCTATTCATCTTCCAACTTTGAGAGATCTTATTTTGCTTTCCATGTGTATTTGATCAATAATTTAATTTGAAAGCTATCACCAAAGCATGCTCCTGGTTGCTGTTCTTTATCTGCTGATGAACTGATCCTGTGGATATCAACTCCAAAGTGAGTGATGTTTAAGTTCTCTTAAATTGACAAAAGTGAACAGATATGAAAAAGTGGTGATTTTACACTTTAAAAGTATTAAACTGTAGCTTATTCACATTTTGATTGCTCTTTGAATTATTTCACTTCTTTTTTCCCTGAGTTCACTTAAGCCTAGGATTTGAGCTGATAAATCAATCCACTCCCCCACTAATGCTCTTAATGGGCACTCTCTTTGAAAGTTAAACATTCTAGTAAATCGCTCAAACACAGTCTTGAAAGGCTAAACACAGATTTGAAATCTTTCTCATGTTGGGTAGGGCTGTCTTGAGCTTTCAACATAATTGCAAAAATTACAAAGCCTTGAAAGTAAAAATGTGTTATAATAACCAGTTTCATTGCTATAGTCTCAATGATTGTTATGATGATCCAAATACCCACCATTGCATTAATGGAGATTTTCAATTCCTGCATGCATTATTTTTGAAGCCTTGTAGGCCATCTCCTTTTCAAAGTTTCAGAAATATTCTTAGTTACATAACAGATGAACAAACAGCACAATGTTCATCTGCAGATCCTTTCTTATCTACTCACTCTGAGTAGCAATATCTTCCTCTCATTATCAAAAGACTTCTTTTTTAATGCTCAGTTAAATCAAGTAAACATGAACTAAATATTTAATGCGTACAGACTACCTGAGAAAAATCTTTGTTTTAATCTTACTCCTGTTTATAGCTGCAAGGAGAGATCTTATTTAAATGTACAATGTGAATGTAATAGGACATGTATTTTTAGGAGCTCTCCAATTGTTTTCCTATCACACTGCTCAGACTATTCAATTACCTATCTCTTCTGAAAATGCCAGTTGTCCCAAACTCTTTGATGTCCACTGACAGCAATTGCTAGTACAGCAATTCACCCAGTGATCATGAAGACAGTCCACACAGCCACTAGCAATAACGCTGAGCACTGCTTCACTGCCCCGTAACACACTTGCCAGCCTAATATTCAGTTCTCAAATATCTCACACATTTCAATGCCTTCCTCCTCTTGTCACTGAAAAATACGAAATAAATCTCCAACCACTTTGCTGTGTTAGAAAGCCAACATTACTTTATTAACAGTGCTGGAAGCATGGGGTTTGCTCATAAAGCAATGCATACTCAGCAACCTAACAGAACCAGTTATATTCTTGAAACCAATATATATTAATAACATTTGTATTACATATTCGTTACATTTCCTGAATACATGCATTTATGCTAATTATATCCATGGACTTATTTGGATATGGTTCTGGATCTTCTAATGAATCTCTTCTTCTTTAGAGTATCTCAAATATGTGGTCATAATGTACCTCCCTTGTCATTCTTTGCTCTGACACACAGTCCTTGTCTCAAAACTAGGATATCTGCTAGTACATATTAATCACTGATGTAGGTAAATAAGGAAGAAATTCCTGGCACAAGAATATTCATCACAGATATAGATATCAAAGACCATTGCACTAAAATCAAAAGAATTTTCCAACATCTTCCCCCCCCTACTCCTTCAAAAAAAAAAGAGACTTATGATCTGGTTATTAAAATTATTAGAGAAATACTTCTGCCCAAATTAAGGTGCAAAGGGGACCATTTGTCAATGGCAATAGTTTGGCTTTTATTTAACAGTAAATGTGAGGAGAGAGAGAGAAAAATAGAAAAAGGGGGAGTGGCAGAGAGAGAGTAACAGAAAAACAGATTAAGTAGAAATATCACCACTCCATGAATCCTGATGGTGTCCTGTTGATCCTGTTCTGATCTTCTTGGTGGTGAGAGTCCTGCAAAGCATAGAGCCAAATAGATTTATACATGTTTGTACACATGGGAATGCCCAGGTACCTCCCCTGGGAGGGTAAGTTTGACACAGTCTCTTTCAACAGGCTCTGGACCTGTTGCATCACTTTGCATCACGGGCAGCCATCCTCAGCCAGGTGGAAGGCGTGAGGAATCAGTCTCAGGGGTGGTTTGAGGGTCTTTAATGTTTTGTGACACCTCCTCAGCTGCCTCCCACGTGAATGTCCCGTGGATGTGGCCTTGCTGGGGTGGGGGGGTTTGCACCTGAGCCGGTTTGTGTGAGGGAGGGTGGGCGGTCGCTGCCCGTGAGCGGAGGTTACGCCACACGCCCAAAACTCTCCTCCTCCCCCTTGGTGGGGAGGAACTGTGTGCAAACCTGGCCTCACCAGATGAGCCCCTGGGCTGTGGCCCTCCCCACCCTGAACCCTGCCAGAGAGCATTTTCAGGACAGCTGCGTGGGTTGGCTTTCCTTGTGGATACATTCCTCCCCCTCAGCTGTATTTACTGCTCCCTGGACCTGAGATAATCGGACTCTAGGGTCAGCTCTATCTTATCTCAAGATCCCTTAGCCAGATTAACTCACAGCCCAAAGTTCCAGTCAGGATGTATATTCAGGGAAGGGTGGGCTTAGGTGGTCACAGCTTCTTTATACAGTTTTGCCATAATGACCAAGAAGTTCTTCATAACAGTGTTTAAGCCATTAACCATAACATTTCAGTCTCTCACACTTGCTCTGTAATGCTCTCCTGAAAAACAACAAACTCCTGACATCTGTTACTGAATCCTTTTCAGAACTGTGGTGCTCCAAAGGGACACCTGCTGTCATGGATCAGACAGAAATCTGGGAGGCAGGAGTTTCTCACACCTAATTTTGACATTAATTCATATTTTCCTTATGTTCGTCTGTGCGTATCTCAATTTACCACAACTTAAAGAGCTGTGACCTTGTAAACATGTTAATATTGTAAAAGGGAGCTGTTCTTAAAAGCAAGTAGGAAAGAGCTAAAGGCATCTTCTGCAGTAAAACTACCACTCAACAGGTCACAGGGGCACTGCTTGAATTACTCAAAATGCTCTAAAAGTTTTAAGTACCACCCACAGTACATTGCTATTAGGCTAAAAACACACTGTAATAAATGGTGAAACAAATACTTAATTTCTTAATTTATGAGGATTGGGGGAGCATTTTGTTTTCACTCACGAGAATAATAATAATCATATTATCGCAGAAGATTATAGCTAAACAGAAGATATATTTAGAAATAATGTATGTAATTTCTGCATTGTGTATTTCAAATCCATGGAGAAAAACTACTAAATGAGGCACTGAGTACCAACAATGGAACACTGTACAATTAGACAGCTCAGAGATTACCTCAAATGGACTTGATATACTGAGTTACTCACTTGCAAGGTTATCCAAAAGGTACAAGAGGGGAAGTATAAATATCATAAGACAATCACTTACACAGTTGAAATAGAATAGAATATCACAGCAACAGCAATGGTCTAAACCCCAGAGGAGAGTGAAAAATGCAATATGATACCACTACTTCCTGCAATATCTTTATTATTACTATTTCATAGAAGAATCCTCCAGTGAAAAATATGTTACCCAGTTGTGCATGCTAGCAGTCTAGCTCATTGCTCCTCTTCAGTAGCCTGGTTTATATGGATTAAAAATCACTGAGCTGCTTTTTGACTGAGAAACAGCATGCATTTTCATACATTATGATTGAATAATTGAGCACATAATTAAAAGACTGCCATACCTTTTGTCAATCCAAAGGAATTTTGGCCAAAAAAATGAAACAATCCACTACCATAAGACTGTGCTTTTGTGACTTAGTGTCTTTCAAATCTGAATATTTTGGAAAGCAGCTGACCTCAGGAATTATAGTGAAATGTTTCAGCTTTGGCTTTTGTCCTCCATATTTTGCTAAGTTGTTCTCCTTATTTGTTGTCACTTTTATTCAGGGAGAAGCATAAAAATAAAGCATTACCCTATGCACCCACTGGTGCATAGTACACTGACAGTTTCAGCATCAGACTCTCTAAGACTTCATTTTTCATTCTATAAACAAACAAACTCAATGATGCATCCTTGACTTCAGGTCCAGAGTAGACTTCTTGAATCCATCTATACTTTAAAATGTTAAAACATATATTATAAATATTTCCTCAAAACAAAAAAGTGGGACCTTTGCAACAATATCTCCAGTGAATTTGTCAGTCTCTTTCCTATCTTTAAGGAAGATTTCCCTCTCTTAGAATAGGACTGTTACCAGCCAGAAAATGTCAAAAACCTTTTTCTCTGAAGCCATAATTCCTCTGAAATTTTATTCTACTTGAATGGGATTTACTTCTTCTTTTTTTAGTTTGTTGGGTATAAAAGTGGGGTATTTTTATTTTGCAGTGTTAGTATCACTTTGGATTGTACAAGATAACACAGAAAATGAATTTTTTATCTCCTATCACCTGGCAGACTTAGTGGTCTGAATTTCTGAATTTCTACAAAGATTTCCTGGCAGCAACTTACTATCAGTGCTTTCTCTTTAGAGTTAATGTGGCTTCCACAGGGAAAAAGAGTAAACACAACTTACTTTTATTAAAATGCATATTAAATTGAATCTAGCTAGGTAACACAACCACTCTTCTTCCCTTATGATGTATCTGATATCGTTTTGCTTAACACAATAAAAGCATACCCTGATCTGATTTATCCTGTAATTATGTAAATTATCAATTAAAAATTGTCTCTGTCAGCAATAAAAAATATAAAACAACTCCCCTTGAATATCATCAGAATTAGAAGGTTTAAAATTTAAGAAGGTTTAAAATTCAAGAAAAGAAGTAGTGAAACCATGGATCTTTCTCTCAGTATTTTAACTAATAACCAGTAAGAATTAATTTTTGATTTATCTAAGTGAAGTACATGAAAACGGGCTTAAATCACAGAAGCTTTAAACAGAAAGAATGATGAAAGACTACAGTGAAAGAAGGAGAGTTGGGAATGAAAAACCTATTTAGCTGTGGTGTACAATGCACCATTAAGAATTCAGGTTTCTTCTGGTGAGATATAGTTCTTCTAAAGATTACCACATCTGCACAGTTCCAAAATAACTTTTCCATACACAGCATTCTTGTAAAGGAGCTATAGCATCTCTAAGACTGCTGTTTAGCTCAAATTTCACAGTGGTGTAATTCCATATGGGCATTATGGGATAGAAGAGGAGAGCAACTGTGAATGAAAGGATGGATCTAATTTAAAGAGAAAAACTTTAAGCTTGAGTGTAATAAATAGGTAGACCCAGTTTGAAACAAGATAGAGACACAAGGAGAGAACAAATGAGGGAAATGGCACAAGAAAATGCACTGGTTTTAGTCCTACACTGTAGTCTACTTTTAAGTGTTAATAGTCTTCATTATGTTCACATATATGATTTAAATAATGAAGCATTAGAAATGTGAAGCTCCCTACTGCCTTGATCTGCCATTAAATTTCTGCAAGAAAGCAATGTGACAGAGGTTGGCAAATCAGTGATGTGAAAATTAATGAGTTTTCTCTATGCTGATCAACAGTTGCCCTACCTCTTCCAGTGGCTGATTTATGTTCACCTTAAACACTTCAGGTGTTTAGTCTATGCAAACTAAATGGCATTTCTGTAAATGGGAGTCTTACAACGTTTGGTCAGTTGCATAGGATATGTTTTAAATTAATATCACCTTCTCTCAAATTTTCTATGTTCCCATTCCTTCTGTTGCATCCCATATTAACACATTATCTTTTAATAATTGTATAAACACTGAAGTCATCTTAATCTTTGTTGACCTTGCACTCTGTAAATCCAGATTATTCATTTGAAATCTTGCTTTCTGTTTCTAGTTAGAGATATGTAATTATATCTGACACTGCACTCATTTGTTGTTTTTATTTCAGGTGAACCAAACAAAATCTCAACAAGAAAAAATTATAGAATTAGCACACCTTTGTTACTCATTCTGCTGGAAATCACTCAACACTTGGTAGCTATCAAAAGACAAGGTAAGTGTAGATAGTATTAATAAAACCACTGGAACCAGACTAGAATTTATTCATCACATCAGTTGCATAAATATATTGTACTTGTGCTCTAGGATGTAAATTAGTTTGCTCAACTTTTGCCACATTCAGGGGAAAAAAAAAAAAAGGACAAAATAAATGCAATAAGTCACCTTATTTAAAAATGTCCAAGTGATCCAATTCTAGAGATGCTAATATGTGTCCATGAATTAAAGAGGTGCTCAGATGACAAGATGTGACTAAACACCTGGTTTGTAAACACATACACCATCTTCCCTAGGAAAGACCAATTCTACCCCTTGAAAACTATTACCTTCCCATCTTAGAAGGTATAGAGAGAAACTAGACAATAACCAAGAGCAGTGACTTAAAACATATTTCCGTATAGGACCAACTGAATAAGTTAGGTGTCCTTGTTGGACAAGAGACAATTGAGACAGGACATCACTGTCTCGTGTGTGGGTAAGAGAGAGGAATAGGGTATGATTATTCACTACTTCCTATGCTACAGAAAAATGGTCATAACCAGTGAAATTATTTGATAACAGGCTCAATTCAGACAAAAGAATGTCACAAAATGCTTTGTTGAATTGAAAAAGGGATTAGTTTGGTATATGGGGAAAAGTCCGTCAGCAGCTATTAAAAATGAGTCCTGTGCCTAACCTGCAGCTCAGAAGTTCTTAATCCTCATGATTGTCAGAAAGTGATAGGATATAAAAGGAAAATTGCTTTATAATATTTTCCATTTTCCCTTAATCTTTTATAAGATTTTTCTGGTTGCTGCTGCTACAGACTAAGTATTGGACTAGACAAACCTGTGGTCTGACCCAGTGCAGCTGCAGAGGGGCACTGGTTTTCAGAACAGAGACAGACAGAAAGAAGTCTACTGCTATCAATCATACAATCTTATTATTACATAATAAGTAATATTAAGAAAGTATGTTTTAATTCCTGTAAACAGATTTTGTTTTCTTATTACAGTATTATTAATATTTATTCTGTAATTTTGGTTTCCAAATTTGGATATTTAAAATTATTTTCAGTATCAGTATTCCTGTTGCAGAACATTTCATGCTAAATTTAGTTCACGTTTATTGAACTTAACTTTAGTTCCATTTTATTCCTCCAAATACAATACAAATCAGTGTAGAAAGTTTTGTGTTGAAAAGCAGAGTTTTACTACTGAATTTCTAATCTGCTGGGGATTTTACATAAGGCAGAAAATTCTTCTTTTCAATCCCTCTTTTGAATCCCTGATTTAGACTTGATTCATTCCACCCATGTTGCCTTAAATTACACATGCGGAAGAAGTATAAAATATTCAAGAAATAAGAACCCAGAGGCTCACCAAGGTCCTATTTAATATCTTTATTGATGATCTGGATGAGGGGTTTGAGTGCACACTCAGTCAGTTTGCAAATAACAACAACAAGGTGGGTGAGAGAGTTGATCTGCTGAGGGTAGGAAGGCTCTGCAGAGGGATCTGGACAGGCTGGATTGAGGGGCTGATGCCAACAGTATGAAGTTCAACAGGACCAAATAACAGGTCCTGCACTTGGGTCACAACAAACCCCTGCTCCACTAAAGGCTGAGAACAGAGTAGCTGGAAAGCTGCCCAGTGGAAAAGGACCAGGAGTGCTGGTTTACAGCAGCTGAACATGAGTCAGTGTGTGTCCAGGTGGCCAAGAAGGCCAATGGCTTCCTGGCTTGGACCAGAAATAATGTGGCCAGCAGAACAATGGAAGTGATTGTCCCTCTGCATTTGACATTGGTGAGATTGGACCTGGAGCATTGTGTCCAGTTCTGGGCCACTCATGACAAAAAGACATTGAGATGCTGGAGTGTGTCCTGAGAAGGGCATGGAGCTGGTGAGAGGTCCAGAGGCTAAGTCCTATGAAGAGTGGCTGAGGGAGCTGGGTGTGTTTAGCCTGGAGAAGAGGAGGCTCAGGGAGGCCTTAATGTTCTCTACAACTGCCTGAAAGGAGGCTGCAGCCAGGTGGGGGTCAGTTTTAGGCAGCTGGTAAAAGGACAAAAGTAAATGACCTCAAGCTGCAACAGGAGAGGTTCAGGCTGGACATCAGGAAGAATTTTTTCACTGAAACAGTGAAGCATTGGAATGGGCTGCCCAGGTGGTGATGGAGTCACCATCCCCATAAGTGTTCAACAAACAACTGGATATGGCACTTAGTGCTGTGGTCTTGTTGACAAGGTGGTGGAGGTTCAAAGGTGTGACTCAATGATCTCAGAGGTTTTTCAACCTAGATGATTCTGTGATTCTGTAAAATGACATCCAAAAGGATGGCGCAAGGTTTTTAGTGACACCAAACAATGAGACAAGAGGCAGAAATAGGACAACGGGCAGAAACTGATGCATAGAAAGTTCCATCTGAATATGAGGAAGAACTTCTTTACTGGAACAGGTTGCCCAGAGAGTGTGTGTAATCTCCCTTACCGGAGATATTCAAGAACCAAATCATCTGGATGCAATCCTGTGCAACGTGACATAGGCTGATCCTGTTCGAGTGGGGAGACTGGAACAGATGACAGGTCACTGTGGCAACCTTACCCATTCTGTGATTCTGTGATTCTGTGATTCTGTGATTCTGTGATTCTGTGATTCTGTGATTCTGTGTCTAAAGGGACAGCTCCACTTCCAAATCTATTAGACTTTGGTTTTGTCAATCGATAAAGACCAAGAAAAATTTTATTGCAGTACTGCCTATACCATTTGTGCTTTCCTCTGGGGTTTGATGATGGATTTTGAGGCTGGGGGTAGAGGGAAGGATTTGAGAATCAAATTAATTTGGATTTTTGTTTTGTTTTTTGTTTTTTTAAAGAAATGGATTATGTCTATTTTGAAAACAAACTGCTTGATTTACTTTAAGCCTTTTTCCTTAGAGAAAAAGAAAAAAAAAAAGTAAACAAAGAATTACATTAGCTTTTCATTTAATTTCACTGTTTAGTAATATAATCCTGGGGCAAATACTCAGAGAATATTAATTTCACAGAAAAACCCAGCATTTATGTCTGAAGCAGCTCAGAACTTGCAGCGACACCCTGCTGATTTTTTAATAGAGAGGTAAACTGAAATCACTACTCATGAATTAAAGAAACATAATAGGATAAGCATTCACTTTTCAGAAAAATAAGTAGGTGGTTTGTAGGACTCTTCATTTGTAATGGTTTGTCTTCTGTAATAGACCATAAAGCTCAAGCAGCATCAAGTCTCATCAGAGATTAGCAGATACTTTGCCAAAATTGAGTACACTTAAGTCTTTCATCTTTTTCCAAACTTGCCCTGCTGCCTTTGAAATCCAAAGCTGATTTTCTAGTAACTTCAGCAGGAGCAGGTTCTGATTTGAAGCTATCCTAGTTTGGAGCATTTCATTGTGCAGCAGCTGCCAATGAGGAACAAAAAGCCAAAATCTGTGTGTTTTACTGCATGTAAAGCAATGCCTGGAGGAGACTCTGAGTACACAGAAACGTTCTGTCTGGGCAACTATCTGCACTTTACATCCAGTTAGAAGAGCCACACATGCAATCAGGAGCATAATTTCTTCAACATCTTTATTTCTACTTGTCAACTGCTATTTTTTTCTGTATTTGTCCCTCAGGTTTTTTTCAGGTAGATCATTCTTAATGCTGGTACTAGAATTGGTTTGGCATGTATCATCCTGGGAAATACATAAATGTTAGAGGTGCTGACTCCAGGTTTGTTCAGATGCTGTCCCTGTACCGACAGCCTATTGCCAGCAGGCACTTCCTTCATCTTACACAAGGTTGCACATTAGGTAAAATGTTATTCATGGCATTCATTTCACTATTGGATTGTGTTTCATATTCATATCAAAGGGACATCTGAAAATAGTAGGATTTACCAGGAACTTTCAGAAAAGACATATTGTCTTCATTTCATACTGATACCTGAATACAAACCAGACATAAAATAATAAACAAAATATGGGCAAGAATGTACACTGCCTGATGCACATAAAAGTATACTGGACTAAGTCTGGAAAATATAGCAGTGTACCTTAGGGAGTGTTTCAGTACTAGCAGAGAAACAGCCTAGATAATTTATTAGATTTTACCTAGCCCTGGCTGGACTGACTCAGAAAGGCTTATTGCTCTTTAAACCTTACTGCCTAGCTAAGGAACTTGTCCTGGTAGTGCATATACTGTATTGCTACCAGGTCAGCTCTTGGTGAGGCTTTCTACCTGTGATGAGCACAGAGCAGGGCTGTGGAGTGAAAAATGGCTCCTGCATCTTCTCAGGGGCTGCAAGGGGTTACCCTCATGGCATGCCAGAGGGGAAGGGGAGAGCAGTGTGCCTGTGATGACCCCTGTGATGTGTATGGCTGTGTGGGTGTACATGCATATGTACTAGAACCATAAAGCATTAGTTACAAAGGCATGGTCAAATAATTGTGCACGTTAATCAACATTTCTGAGTCATAATTTGGGTCTATCTGTTGTATTACTGATACTGATCCTGAACCTGTAGTTCACTGATTGTCAGTTATTTGTGTGTCATTTATAAATCAATAAAGCACTTTGATGTTGATTTGTTTTAAACAACATAAATGGATGTAATCTTTCTCTGCAGCAAGGGCCATAAATAGAAGCATGTGATGTTTCCCTGAAATGCCTGAGTTGATTGTTAGGTTAGATTAAGTGAGGTCTGTTCAACATGCCTGGCATGTGCTGAGTTTGACTATGTCCAGTCACTCTGAAATGATTGCAGCAAGCTGGAGGTTCACTTCAGCAGAATCTGACAAATGCACTATGTTAATCTATAGATAATATTGAAATAAAATGCTTTCACAAAGCAAAATCTGTCAGAAGCTTACTGTCTGGTTCCATGTCCAAAATTTCTTTATTTGATCCAATTAAGAAGACATCCTGGCCTCAAAAAATACCATGCTCTGAAGTATTGTGGTTCTAATATGCTTGTTAAACCTCTGGGGTTTTTTTGATTTATACTTCAGTTTTGCATTCATTTTCAAATAATATTTGTTAATGTTTTGATTAATCTCTTTCCTTACTGGCTATACAAAAGATTCACTTAAACATACACCAGCTTTACAGCATCTTCACCAAGGTGGTGTTCTTATTGTAATTTAATGTTACAGGCTGTTAACCAAATCAGCTGATTCCAAAATATTGCTAGTATCCAGGCCAAAAGTTCCAACCAAAGCTATTACTGTATTTTATGTGTATTCCCCAATTAACCAGACCCTCTTTTGCTTAAAAATCAGCACCATAAACTACATGTCAGTAATGTGTTTATGATGAACAAACTACTGAGGCCTAAATTTTTTCTGCCTACATATCTACAAAGCTAAATACTCAATACAATATCAATAGAACTCATATTTTTTCCTGTACTTGCATTCTAATGATAATGATATAATTGGCTCTTCACCAAAGCAATCTTTTTTTTCTGTAGAAAGTTGTAGACTTTCAGTATGTAAGACTACATTAAGCTATCTAAATTACAATTTCAAGTCACCTTACAAACAATAATTTACTTAGCATCTAACAGTATAATGACAGATGTGTAGATGCAGTCTTGACCTCTGCTCTGGGGCAAGTGTGTGTATGCCCACTAGCTAATAAACCTCTTACCTGCTTTGGTTTAGTTCACTTCCAGTGAATGACATTCTATATTTTTTTTAATATTCAGCTCTATAATTTAAAATTTCTATCAATATTTAGCCTCACTCATTTTCTCAGAAATGTACGTAGTTCTCTTCCACTATCTCTTTCACCTGGTGGGTTAACATTTCTCTTTAGCCTTTTTTAAGGACAAACAAACCAATTCTTTAAACTCATCTTGAAATTTCTTATTATATTTGTTACCTTCTGTGTTCTTTCCAAGTTATATCTTTCTCCAAATGCGTTTCCCATCCCCCCCCAAAAAAGACTTTAAAAATCTTTATCAGTCTAGAATATATATCAGTCTAGATATATATCTTGAATACCCTACCCTTGATAAGACATACTAAAATGTTCCCTTTCAGTTTTGAAAAAGTATCAGATTTTTGTGGCATATTGCAACCTCTGGATCCATTTTTGCAGTATTGTTGCTTAGTCTGTCTCAATTTTCTAATTCGGCTTCTCTTAATTCATAATATTTCATCTCTTTGTCTTAAATTTTATCTTCTTTCTATCAAATCATACCTTCAGTTCATTAAGATGGTTTTGAATTTTCATCCCTCTCCACAAAGCTATTCTAAGTTTGACTTATCAGCAGAATGTATTATTTTTCTTACTCTATCACCTGATCCATTAATGAAAACATCAAATAAATTCACACCCAGAACAGACTTTTGCAAGATTTCTCCTGAAATATCTTTGTGGTAAGGAGTAAACAAGGAATACTTCCTCCAGGAGCAGTTTTCCACCACAGTGTGTGTTCACCTAGCAATGTTTTTACACAAAACATACTTGTCCACTTTGTTTATGAAAATGTCACTTGGAGGTGTGTTGCAAACTTTGCTAAAAGTCAGGCTGTATCACATTCAGTGCTCCATCTGTCAGGCCAGTTAATTTGACATCCCTGTATTTGAAGCCCTTTTTTCAACATTACTGCTCTAATGCTCTTAGCCTGTAGTCTCCATTCCTTCTGCTGTAACTTGTTCAAGATGCACAGAGCACCTCGGGACTCGTTGGGCTACCAAGGGAAGCAGGAGAGCTAAGGAAGCAGGATGATCCTAGAGCATACTGTGGCATGTGTTCTGTTCAAGGGCACTCTGAAATAAATGCATACAAGACATCTTTGATCCTCTGAGATCCAGCCTGTGCCCTACTCCCACTCTCACTCCTGTAGAATCTTCCTGGACCTCTTGGTACTTTGATTCCACTATGAATGTGGACAGATTTCACAGAAGAGCTGAGTAACAAACTATCTTGAAGTAGTGAGAGAAAGACACATGCATGGAGGTCAATATTATGCGTTTTGATCACTCCAGGCTGAGGCAAAACTTAAATTCAGGGCCTTTATTTACTGATTTGTGCTTTAATTGCTAAGTTACTTTTTAAATTGAGCTGGCAGCTCTTTGGTCTACTTTGAGAAGGAAGGTAGAGGTAGCAGTCTGATCCAAGAAAACTGACTGAATTGAACCTTTAGGGTAGTAAAGGTAGATGAACTCACAAATCCTGAATAACTGCAGTGATTGGCACTGTCCACCATGAGTAAGACTGAGGGCAGATTTCTAGAAGCCTGTGTCTTACTAAGGCAAAAAAACCCCAAACCCACCAAACAAAAAAAGCAAACCACCACCGCACTTTAGGAAAGGATGTGTTTGGAAAGCAGCTGAGATTGAATTATTTTTTAATATAGTAGTTTATTTTTCTTATTTCATTTTAAGAGCTACCTTATCACCTAAATCCCTTTACTGAGCCCACTCTGAAGTTATGGAGGTTAATACATAAAGCAAAAAATATAAATTATCTTAAGGGGTCCCTCATTGAACTGAACTGAAAGGGCAGTTAGTTATTACACATGAAACCCCTGTCACTGAGCTCAGGCCTGGCAGTCCAGTGAGATCAAGAGAAGTCTCCCAGAAATGGATGGTGAGTTTGCACCTTCCATTAACACCTCTCTAAATCAATGACAGAACCCTTAAGGAGTAGCAGGCTCAAGTCATGATCTAATCTTGTGCTATTCCTGTTGAAATAGTTTTATTCATAAATCATTTTAAGATTTTATTCACACTGAAAAGCCTGATAATTATGTAATGCATGAAGCTCATAATCATCTACATGTATCCTGCTTCAGCAGTTACATTAATCAGAGAGTAACAGTTGTGCAGCAGCTCAAATGACTTAGTAAATTGTACAAGCAATACAGTTTTTCTTTTCTATCCTAAATGCTGGATAACAATTATGGTTTAGTACATTAACAGAGCTATACAGAGCAGGTAACAAAACCTTAAACACTTTGACAAACACTTCTAATCAGCTTTTCCTTAATTTTGCCTGCTGTGTGGAAAACGCTAGTATGTTTGTTGAATGACTGTGCTGATTTGCTAAATCACAAAATAACTCTTAAATGGAGGGAATGGTCATAATCAAGAGCAAAAATTTTAAAAGACATGGAAAAGGAAAGCAAACACAGGATGCTTGACCAGTTGCAATCGTTAGGTTAGATCAGATAATTATAATAAAATATTTTATTACCTGTTCCCGAATCACCGGATCATACTTTCTCTGTTCCTGGTACTTCACAGTACTGTGAAATTTAAAACTCCTAACTGAATAATCATTTTTAATATTAAAGTTATCCTTGTGGTTCCCCAATGCATTGCACCTGGCACACTGATGGTATGCAGAAAAGCAAGAACCAAAATTGGGAAGGCAGAACTCAAAACAAACAGGTTATGTTGTTCATGATTTGGAGATCAGCTTTCATCAAATATTCTCTAAAATTTACAGGTTTACCAGTTCTTTAAAGATAAACATCTTGTTATTCAGTACTATCCTATTTCATTAACACAGCAATGCCTACTGATAAGATTTTTCAAGTGTACTCATATGATGATGCTATTTATTCTTTAGATGCCCATCACACTGAAAAACTGCAGTACTGCATGGAACTTTTCAAATACCTGAAACTCACAATAAGTAAACAAGTTTGCAAAGTGCTGTCTAATTCAAATTTCAAGGGCCCTGCTGCACAACACAAAAACTAGGCATTTAGGATCCCTTCCCTTGCCAGTAATTATTTAGGCAGTTCTGGCAGCAGAAAGCTTTACTGTTTAACACTTTTGTATTTCTCTGGAGTTTAGACATTCAAGGCACCCCATAGCTGTAATCAAACATTTGTCAAATCTGCATATCCATATGTGAGTTAGTCACAGGGGTTGCTTTTACAACTAAGGAAGTAAAAATTACACTCATTCTCACATGGGTGTAACTCACTTATGATAAATTGCTCTGTGAAAGCTTTTATCCCCACTCTCTGCAAAGAAGCTTGGGAAAATGCACCTAGATAACTGAAATTTAGGCTTAGCAGAACTGGAGATGAAACATATACTGCATATTTTCTTCTTGAGCTGAGAGCCCTATTTTGGGTATTGACCTGATGGGCAAGGCCTTTTATTTTTTAAGAGATCACAGAATGGTTTGGGTGGGAAGGGACCTCAAAGATCACCCGGTTCCAATGCCCCTGCCATGATCATGGACACCTTCTACTAGACCAGGTTGCTCAAAGACCATCCAGCCTGGTCTTGAACAATTCCAGAGATGGGGAACCCACAGTGTCTCTGGACAACCTGTTCCAGTTACGTAGTCAGGAGTGCAAGAAATGTGCATGAAAAGGATGCCATGATTCAGCCTACTGATAAGGCACACAAGAGCAAGAAACATGATTTAAATTTACAGATTACGTACTCATCAGGGAGAAGTCTTAGATTATGGTCCCTCCTCCCTTGCTAATTGTTATTTTAATTCTAAGTAAAAAACATTTCTAAAGCTCAGGAAGCAACATATAGCCAATGCCTGTAAGTTGTTGTATAGGTCTCAGCTCACTTCCCCACAGCTTGGAGCTCAGCTAAATGAGTTTCATTATAATTATGCTAAGGTTTTATAGTAATCATACTGCAGCAACACAAACTTCTAAAAATACCCTTGTGATTTTTCACAAGTTCAGCCAGATACTTTCAAGGCATTGAGTATTTATTGTCTCTTCAAAATATATTCAGATTCATTTAACGTAGCCAATTATGAGCTGCCTGAGGGGTTTACATAAACGCTTCATCAACTCTTCTGAAGTTGGTCCCATTAAATATGAATAAGTCCAAGCTGGACTTGTTATGTTGCTAGTTTGTGAACTTTCCCAGTGGGCACTTAAAAAAAATATTCAACTATAATGCATTAAGAAGTGTCTTTCTTTGTGCAAATCTGTTTCATTCTTTTCATTTTCATTTTTCCCCCTATTTTTTTTTTTTTTTTTTTTTTTGGTATAGAATTAAAAAACCCAAAGCACAGAGCCCAAGTAGAATTTACTGAAATCTCTGGCTTATTTTGCATTTTCTATTCCAGTGCTGTAAAAATCCTTTTCAAGGAAAAGACACAAAAGGAGTCAGTGCCTTTTGTAGCCAGCAGAACTACAATACAAATAAAGAATGCCAACAACAAGAAATACTCCAAGAGTTTGAAAAGTGTCTTGAAGCAAAGGAAACAATGTTCCAGCTCAACTTCCCATTAAAAAAATGTCTATTGCAATTTGAACATGTCAACTATATCCACAAATCTCATGTGATTTCTTCCACTTAGCAACATGAAACCCAGCAAGCAGAATTCCAACACATTACAGCACTTGAGCATATGCTTATGTTTACCTCTAGACAACAACAGACTAATGAAAATTTGAAATTTAATCTCTTCCTAAGAGCTTTCATTAATCCAGTGATGAAGAGTTTAAGTAAAATGCAATTCCTAAATAATATTTATCAAAATACAATCTTCACTGTCATATAGAAAGAAGAAAACAATGTTCCTCATGGATCTTCTTTAATCTACTATAACCAATGGGAATTTTATCCCTTATTATTTTACTACATTAATAAATGACAACTGACAAGTACATAGTGTTTTTCTAGTGAAATTTTATAATAATAGACAACATAAAAACCAGTTGGAAGACAAAAAGTCAAGCCCTCTAGCAGGGAAAAGTTTGCAAAACAAAGAAGAGAAATGTTAACTATTGTTTTCTTATTGTCATTGGCATTTTATATCAGTGGTTTAAATACAAGTGTTACTTTTCTGAAAAATATTTTTAGATTCCTATGAGATATATATATATATATACTTTTCCTCAAAAATTACTATATTTCTAATGCCTACTTTAATAATTATTAAGCCAAAAGACTTAATGTGGAATGCTTTAAAAACAGGATTAATTCTGCCATGAAGCAGTAGCTGGAAATTGCAAAGAATCTCATTATATTGCACCGATGTCCGATAAAAGAAAATGTAATACAAAGTTTTTTTTGTTGTTCTCAGTGTTGTAGCTGCCACAATTTTCTTTCCTCTGCCGCCATACAACAAGCTGTCTCAAAAAGTCCCAATAAACTTTGGCTCTGAGACATATTTCATACATGCTTAATTGAAGTTCTTGGCCTAATCATTTGCTATGCCATAGATATGCATTTTAAGTGAAGTGTAAGTAACTGGGACTCTTATTAACTACAGAAGAAATGCAAATGGATTACATAATCTATTTCTGTAATACATGTATTTTGAGCCAATAAAATGACCTTTGAAAATTACTGAGATGCAGGAAAATGACATTTACTGTAATAGGAATCAGCAAAAGAAGGTGAACTGTAGGTGAGCTTAACATTTCTTAAATTTTCAGAATCTAGGCAAGATTTAAAGTGTGTGCTGTGAATATTTAACCATTTTAGGAAATGCATACAGTACATGAGCATCATGCAAAAGTGTTAAGCTTTGTTGCCTTCAAATTTAAACAAGTTTGGTTTTACATTTAAATATTTTCTTATGAATTCTACATTCACTTCCAATCAGAAACAGAAGGAAATGCATGGTATTAGAAGATATTTGTGAAATTATAATTTATTAACACTACCCAAATACAAACAGTTAAAAAAGTAAAAAGGCACTAACTTAAATATCTTATGGTTTAAAACACAATGCAAATGGAGACTCTGAGGCCATCCTCTGATAGAGGTTTCACTAAACTGTAGAATTAAAATTAATTTTTAGGTAAAGTATGGATTCAAGATGTTGAATAGAACATAGCATGTTCTATTGTTACACTTCCCACTTCTCTTGTGAACCAGATGAATTTTCCAAGGGTCAAATTTTAGAGCTGAGGAATTTTAGAAATGAAGTTGTTGTTAATTGGGTTGTTGGTGACATTTATTACCCAAGCAATTTTTTATTTCCCAAATTATTACAGTAGAAGTCTTTCTCAGTCTCACTGAGAACTAATGATGAAATCCTGCGCAGTAAGTATTGTTCAAGGGATCAACTGGATTTTTAAAAATTCTCATAACTATGTAACCCACTATAAGAATGAAAAATCAGAAGTATAGATCAGAAATTGCAGAGTGAAAATATTAAATAATCATTGCATCATTTTCAAAGTGAGTATGTCCAAAGTTATCAACTGAATCCTAAGAATCTACCTGAAAGAAATCAATACTTTTCTCATTTCTGAAAGGTAGATGAGCAGAAATGCACAGAAATAAGTATTAAGGGCAACCAGCCTTCTGTTATTTTACCCTCTCATTACACGATGACAGTAAGACTTGACCAGGAAAACGAAGCAATTTTTAAAATTCAGCTTCACTGGAGGACAACAAATAGCAGTGTTTTTACTGTAGCCACAGGATTCTATGCACTCTCTGTGAAAAATCAAGATCTACTCATGGCTGCCTTAGGAATTAACCGTGGTCTGCATTTCCCCAGGGTAGCACTTAGGGCCAAAAGAGGAGCATTTTGATCCTCTGCTTTACCTTCCAGGGAGCCACATTGACACTTTTACATTATTTTAACATGCCTTCATATGGCTGTGTGTTAAGTGCCTTCAAATCACAATGAAATTGTCAATGGAAGTTTCATAGATCTTTAGTCTAGAAAGGACCACATTAATAATTTTGTCTGACTTGCTGCATAAGGGAGGAAATTATTTTTACCAAGCAATTTCTAAATGAAGCACATGACTTCAGGGTGAGCTAGACAATATCTTCTGGAAAACAATTGTTATTTCAAGTATAATGTTTCTACCTTTATTCCCAGGAAAATGCCTTCCTTTTGATCTCCTAACACCAATCATTTCTAATGGCAGCTTGTTTTTATTTTTCAGATTATGTTACCTTATGTTACATTACGTTATTTACGTTACATTATGTTACGTTACCTTACAAGACATTACAGAGTTGTTTTATTTACTTAAGGGCCCTGAGGAAAGGCTGAGATGTTTGGGGGTTTTTTAAATGTTTTCATAGGCACTCACTCATTTATGAGGAGTCAGTCACCTCTTACCACTAGCATTCTTTATATAGAACTCATTTGATGAAAATTCATTCTTTTCTCCATTACTGCTTCTTTCTTGCCTTTGAGAAAACTTTTTATTTTTTTAACTTTTATTATTATCTTGGATGATATTAACATCTATCTAACAAAGTGCATCCAGGAAAGGCTCAAAAAATCCTTATAATCTGGTAACAAAATATTAATAATGAAAGCAATTGTGTGACAGTACTAGATTTTGCTGATATTGTTTACACTTACATTTCACACACATGTTTAAAATTACTCATACTTGGATCAACATCATGAAAAAATAGTCTGGTGCAAGTTTTTTCAGAGCAAATGCAGCAAACTGAATGACCCTGGAATGACAAAAACAGAACAAAAGGTATTAGGGAGCCGTAGAGGGGAGCCTTAGCCTTTTAAACAGCATGATGTTATTAATAACACTACAGTTATTATACAAAAACAAAGAAAGAAGCCCAATGCAGAAATGTGTTCAAAATCAGGATGTAACAAGCAGATGATGGAGACACTAATTTGATCAGTATGCTGACAACACCATATACACCTCAATCTAAAAGCTGTTTTGTTTGGGAAAGTTGTGTTGCAACATCTATGATATATTTGGAAATTATTTTTTGCCATTAAAACATTACTGTAAAAACCTGCACTACAGTACAATATTGCTCACCAATATAAGCCTTTTTACACATATATATAAACTTTATTTCAATTGGGAGAGCTCTGTTTCAGAAAGGGTGAAACAGGCAAATCCTTGCTATGACAGACTAAGCCTAAGATTCACTGAGAAAATAACACAGTAGGCTGCTGAGCATAGGCCCATGGCTACAACAGCATGACAAAGAAATGCAAACAGATTCTAGAAATGCTGCTAAATCAGCCAAAATAATACTTATTTTCAACGCCATTTCTTGAGCTGCATTGAAATGTACATTCTTTTTTGAAAGCAAAACTGAGGCCTGGCAAATTGAATTCCCTAATCAATGGATCTGTAAGAAGCTATTTGTTAATGCAATGTTTGGGTGTGGCATGATAGACATTTAAAGTGGTGATTGGGATGGCATGAGCAACAAATCTTGTATTGACTTTCTGACCAAAGGCAATCTCATTGAGAATTCATAATTATTCAAAAAGTATAATTGCCATCAGAGCAAATCGGGACATCAAAGTTTAAATAAAAGAGGAAATAAATTATTCATATACCAAAATCACTAAAAACTGCAGAATAACAACCACAGTACAATAAAAATTGCCATCAAACAATACACACAGTAGTGCTCCATGATCAAATATAAATAAATGTTGCATGTTCCTTAGACCAATAAAAACCCCAAACTAATGTCCATATTATTGTCAGTCACAAATTAACTAACACAATTTCTAACTTACCCATTAATTTTTATATAGTATGGATATTGACAGAGTAATCCAGATGAATTCTAGAGCTGATCTTCATATCAGAGTACTAATGCTGGTTTATGGGACTTTCTCAGGGTTGCAAATGCTAGAAAGAAAATAAAATCTAAACTTACATAGTTCAATGTCTCAGAAAAAAAAAAGGAAAGAAGAGCAGGTTAGTGAAAGGGAATGAGACCTCATATTTCAATTCCCGCCCCTAGGACTATCTCTTTATTTTCCAGACACATTTTCCCATAAATAGGCACAAAGTTATTTTTCGTTTTGTCCAAACGAGACCTCTTCTTCCAGCTGTCTCCTTGCTCCAACCCAGAGTTCTCACTGCACCACTCAAAACACCAAGTAATTTAGATGTGGTTAGAGGGATCCAGCCTGCTCAAGAGGATGAGGACCCTGAACATAGGTTTTTGGGGTACTTTTGGCATCACAGTATGCTGGAAAAAGTGATTGCTTTTCTCCCTTAGATATGTAACCACAGCAGAAGGAAGGCTAGGCAGCCTGAGTCCTGCATGAAGTGTCCTTTGTTTCTGTTCTCAATTCCCCACACAGAAATCAGAGATGCTAGGCACAGCTTGAGTTCCTGTGCTGGCTTCCAGATGTCTTCACAGATTCCTTCTTCCTTCCATTGCCTGGAAGACAATACGTCAGGTCTACCGAGGCCATAGGTGTGAGCATAGTGTCATTATTTCATTGCAGATGAAATCCATTTGAATGGATTTTAATGACAATTGTCAGTCTTTTGAGAGGATAAATTCTAAACACTTAAAAAATCAAAGTAATTGACGGAAGAGCCTGTTTTTCTGTCTGAGCATAATGGCACTGAGAATGTGGAGCACCGTGCCCTGTGACTGAGGCACATATTGCCATACCACTGCTTTTCCCCCCGAGACCACAATGACTGTTTGATAAGATTGAAACTATTTTTCAAGCAAACTCTTATTACTTGGTTTAACCGTAAACATGTCATTATATAGTAAAGTTAACAAAAATAATTGCACTCAACAGAAAAAAGAAAACACTAAAGAAGTAATTTTGTTAGTGAAGGTTAAGTAGGTTTCTCACTAGCAACTGTGAAGACTTTCAGCTCCGTGTGTGCATGGCTGTCTTCTTAAGCTGTTGGACAGTAATTCTAGGATTTTTCAGTATATTGAGTTAGCTGAATTCTCTGTGAATTCCAGGGGAATCTTCTGCTCATTTCAGATGATAGAAGAGTTTTCAAAAGCTGAGTTTTTTCTGCAGAAATAGGAGATTTTTACTTCTGTGATTATGAAATGTTATAGTTGCACTTTACACTAAAATGGAGGATTTTATTCTCAAAGAACTTATCTGTATTCTTCTATTTGCTGTCTCCCTGATTTATTTGTAATACTCATTATCATTTTTTCTTGGTATTGAAAATATGTTTAACAAAGTTTTGCATGTACAAGTCAAAAAAGGGTAATTATTTATCAGCCAATGTATTGTAAATTGTTTCATTTATGGCATGAGACAGAACATTTGCAATCTAACAATTATCATGCCTTGTTGAAAGGTGTAACTATAATTTATCTTGTGTTTAAAATATTGCTTTCATCCCTAATAAATGCAAAATTGGAAATAAAAATCATGCTTGAAGAAGCTGCCTTTCCTTTCAGGAAATTGGGTCAAATTTCCTCTAACTAAAGCATTCTATTACATCAACTATTGCCTTGCACGTGCCATTCATCGGTGTACAGCCTAACTGACAAGGCTACAACTTATATATTCTTTGCAAGCTTACACTTGAAACAGGTGTCTAGTGATTTGGCAAATACACCATATTATAGATAAATTGCAGTAGGAATGGGCAACAAGGCTACTGGGTAAATCTGTTTGATGGGATCTTTCTTTACTGAGTTGTCTCAAATTTGATCTAATAAACGTCATGTTAACCTCCTACAAATGCCATAAACCTCAGCTTCCTACAAAGTGCGTGAGGATGAGCTAGGGTTTCATGGGTTGTCTTTTGGGTTTGCTTGTTTATTTTTAATTATTTATTAACACATTTACTCATATGTCATACAGGGATCTGAATTTTTATCCATGTATTTTAAAAGAATTGGATTGTTTAAAAGACAGAAAAAATCAAAATTATTGAACTGAAAGAGACAAACATAATGGAAAGCTTGCCAAATTTTCTGAAGGAGACAGTAAATATATGATAATTTCACATCCCAGGAAACATGGAATTTCTTATTCACGAAGATATATTTTAGCATTTTCCTGGCTACATTTCAGACAACAGAATGCCTGTGGGACAGTCAGTCTATATGTCCACCCCAATAGACATCTGCTACAGATATTACCAGCTCCTCAGATAAAACCCAGAGACAGAATTCACGGTGCTGGAACAAGCAAAATTAATATATTTCTCATATAAGGCAGTAAAACCCCCCTGACCCCTCAACTACAACTTAAATAATATCAGCATTATGAACAATAAATAATAGCCTCAGTTTTTAACCAGCAAGACCAACCTCCACAAATCCTAGGTCCCTGAGACCAAGGGGAAAAGTCTGGAGCAGCTGGTTTACCATTGATGGAGGAGTCAGGGACTCCTATCTAAGGTCAGGGAATACTTAAACAAATGGTACACAATGATGCATCTTTTAAGATTTCTTCTATTTAAGAGGATAAAATGAACATATACACAAACTACTGATAATATTATTGAAGATTAATTGTTAATTAATTGTCTTTTTCATTTAGCCTCTCTTAGAACCAAATACACATAACAATAGTTACTAAGAAGAAAAATAAAATTTTCACATAGCAAAATTTTCACAACCTCTTCACATCCTTTTATACTGTCTTCTCATGACATTTTCACCACATCATGCCTCTTGTACCTCTTGGTCATAGCTTGATATGTCTATGGAGGTTCAGGCAGTTAATGGCATTTATATTTATATCATAAATGGAAAAAACTTTGAGATTTAATCACAGTGTTACTACTTATCAAGAGATATTTACAGTAGATAAAGTCTGGCATCAATAAACATTTGAAAGATAATAAAGCAAAAATTATTTAATTATATATTCAAACTTTTAGCAAAGCTGAATGCTTTTTGTTCCAAGTATTTTCAGCAGTGTTTGTTGTGTATGAAAATACTGTCTTATTTCTGTTTCCACAATTGTAGACAGTGGCATTAAGTTTGACCCATGAGAATCTCCTAAGGTTGCAGAAGAAATCTTTGTCTACTATATTTGGTTGCAATTAGATCATTCATTTTCATTTCACTAACTTAAGCCTCCATATTGACATTATGTTGTTTTGGACTATAGTACTAATAATAAATTGATGTCAGAAGTTCCTTGTGCCTACACCTATTTCTGTAATGAAATGCTTTCATATATGACACTTCATATTAGGTTTTACTGAAGGACCTCACTTTTCATAAAGAAACATTCTTATGAAATAAAAATGCCAAGAATATTTCTTTATTGTCTATATAGTCATTGTATCACATAAAAATTGTGGCACTATCAAGACCTGCCACACAGCAAGGTCATCTGTAAGTGCCAGTCCTGGAAGGTGTTCTATGTTCAAGACATGAGTGGAACCCCACTGCCCTCCTTGCACCAAGATTCTTGTGCTTTAATTTTGCTGATCATTAGACTTTTTCTCCTCGATGTTTAACTCAGCCTTTCTTGGTTCATCTGAAGACACTGTTCACAAGGAGTGCAGATATTTCTTTTCAGCATTACTTAAATTACCTGAAGACAGCTATTATTTTCCTTGTATTTCTTTGCTGCAGTTTAAATAGATAATCCCATTTGTTCAATCTTGTCTCTTGGATAATTTTTTTCAGTAGTCATCATTCTCTTTGTTTGCCACTATAATCTCTCCGACCGGTACACATTTCGACGCTCATGCAACATACAGATATTAGCATAAAATCTTTGCCTTGCTTTTACCCTGTATCTCCCAGGCTTCTTTTGAAACATATTTGTGAGCCAGCTGCTCCCATACTGGTTTCATCTTGCAGATTATTTCTGCCTAAGTGCTGTACCTTGTATTTCATCCAATTTTTAGGCCATTTCTCCCATTTGTCAAGCTAATTTAGAACTTTAATCCTGCTTCCATCCTCTCAGTTTCATGACACCTGCAAATTTAATAAGCATCTTTTCCATTTCAATTCAATTTCAGTTCAATTTGTTAATAAAAACATTGAACAGAACTAGACCCATGACAGAACCCTGTATATTCCCACCTGACCCTTCCTTCTTTTTTGACAGTGAGATATTGCCAAGGACTCCATGGGTACTGTCAGCAAAGCTGTCTAACACCCACCTGGTAACACTCACCTGGACTATGACTCCAAAGTTTGCTTATGAGATTGTCATAAGAGATAATTTCAAATGCCCTACAAAAGTCATTATATGACATCTCTTGCTTTTCCCCTTTTCACAGTTCCTGCAGTTCTGTCATAGAAGGAAATTGGGCAGGTTTGACATGATTTACTGTTGACAGTTCAGTGCTGTCTGTTATTTATCTGCTTGTTATCTTCTGCGTGCTTAGAGATAGGTTTGATTCCTTGGTAAAATCTTTTTCCAGGAATTGATATTAGAAGTTGTATGATTTGATGACTTCTATGTTTCTTATGAGTAGTCACAAAATGTGGTTTTTTTCAGGTCTTTGAATATTTTATCTATGCCTTCCAGTTTCACCAAAAGTAACCCTCAAATGCAAAGCAGTGGTATTTTGGCGCATTGTACTTGTTGGCTGTTGTTGTATCTTATCTTCCACCTCTAATCATACCCAGTTTACCATTTTTAAGGCAACCATAAAAAGTTACTATTCATAACCAGAGGCTACCATTCCATTTTCTGCTCAACTTTTTGTTGGAGATACCCTGATAGATTATCACTTGCTTAGATTATGCCAGAAAGCCAGTTAAGTGATTATTGTCTTTTTATTTCTGGTTAAATAAACTGAGAGAGCTCAATTCAATCTCCAGTTGAAACTTTTTAAGACAACCTGGCTTATTTGGCTAAAACGAGTCAGAAGACACATCATGATGTGAAGGAGAAAGTGATTAGCAGCTGGGAACAGGACTGGGGTCATTACCTCTGCAAGCTACACAGCTGGAGAGGGAAGAAGGCATGTGTTCTGGCTTCAATTTTCTTCTAGCTGAGAAAATCTAGCATTTCAAGAGATATTAGCATTGAACACTGGACTTTTTCACAGTCTTATTTTCCAAAACATCTTGTAGTCCACTAATACATCCAGTTCTTTCTTTTCCCGTGCTGCTTCCATCTGATCAGCTATTTAAAGCAGAGGAAATTCCACAGGTTCTGCCTCTACTGAATAATATTATTTTTCACCTGTCTGTATCTGCAGTTCTCAAGAGAATAAATTTCATTTATGATATTCTTACACTGACTACATTGAATTATTTTTCTAAATGTATGCAACTACCACTAGTACATTCTTAAAGCTTTAAATGGATATCAATTCACGCATTAAATATAATTTGGCCTATGTCAAGTATTTCAGGAAATTCACCACAATGGAATACCTGTATTTTCCTTCAACACAGTAAACCACAATCTCCCCTTCAGGTACTGATTTAGGCCTATCACATTTTTTTTTAGTAATCCTATAATCTCCAGTTTTATTCACAATTTATGAGTAAAGCTCAAGGACATGTCTTTTAGGAATGATGCAGAGAATGTTTTTCTGATGTGCATGTGAGACTGTGATGAGCTTAAAAAAGCTGGAGGCCAAAAACTAAGGCAGATCTATTTCTCTGACACAGGCAAAGTGCTGTAGAAGTAATTTTTTAGTGACTCCCCCAACATCTTCATTTATCCTTAGATCCTAGTCTCCCTGGCATTAATTGCAGGACTTTTGCTGAACTTCAAAGGGAAAAGAATCAGAATATCAAACAGGCAAAATCTCCCACAAACTGAAACTCTACCTAGGAGCAGGTCTAGCACAAATCATTTGGAAAACACTTATTTAAGCCTCAAAGTCAATAAAGACAAAAATCTGAGCCAGGAACAGCTTTTCAAGGAAAGGCATAGAGCACTTGAAATTAGAACCTGATGAGTAATTAAAGACATTATAAGCTGCAGTTCCTGATATAGGTTGGAGGGTCCCTTTATTACCATGTCTCATTTATTTGACTAATCCTATAAATTTATACTCCATGGTGACAAGCACAGAAATTCAGATATTATTTAATCCTCTTTGTCTCATTGTAAGTACAACTCTTCATAGAGAATTGTGTTTTAGAAAAAGGCTTTCAGTGACTTTCAGGCAGCAGTAAGAGATTAAAAAGAAAATCTATTCTTGGCCAATTCTTTTTACAGTGATGGTTTCTATTCTCCGTCAGTTGTAACATCTGTGGACAAAATACTGAATGAAAATACATTCAAGGCCCTTTACATGTTGGGTGGTAACACCATTCTGAGGTTCCAGTTATGCCTTTACACTTGAGGGATAGCCCTTCACACAGCTCTATGTGAAAAGGACATAAGCACAGCTTTTCAGTGGTGTGTATGTGACACAGTCATTTTTCACAAGAAATTTTGAGAATCGCAGATGTAAATCCATCTGAATGAAGAAATATAGGCACAATAATACTTTATTTAATATGAAACCAGGAAATAAGGTTGTGGTAAATATTCTGGAGATGGAAAACTATAAACAGAAAAATTATTGTGTCACAGTTATTCCAGAAAGCACAAGTAAACTATTGATTTGGATTATGTGTATAACCTAACAAGACCTTGCCTTATTAGGTAAGTTTTCAAGTTATCTGGCCACTAGACCCCTGAACCTGTAGCACATTAATTGTGATGCTTTCTTATATTCACACATCATTGTCAACACTAATAATATCTAATACATATAGTTAAAGTTATGAACTAAATCTTAGCTCCATGAACTGAAGCTAAGCCAGTTTTTGTGCTGCTATTTTGTTGGCATGCAGTCTAAATATTTCCCTTGGTTTTGGCTCCTACTTTTAAACTGGATGGTATTCAGAATAATTCTCAGTTAGAGGATGTTTTCTTTAAGACTGAAGAGGCCAGCCAGTCACAGTCAGTAGAATCAGAGGTTAGCACAAGAGCTATTGTTTCTGGCTATGATGTATTTTTTCTCCTTGATATAAAGATTTGTTTTGCATAAAGCTAATTCCTCGCAATGGGTTCCTTCAGAAATATTTTGCCAAGAAATTAACTGCATGTATCATTAATGAAGTCAGTGTTTCTGCATCACTGTTCATAGAAAATATTCACGCAAATAAGGCAATAAACCCAGGAGATTCTATCAAAGACAATGTCTGTAAGTACTCTTCTCCAGAAAGCAAAAGCTATTAAAAATATTGTTGCTCTTCACAAATTTGTCTGAATTTTGTGTTTTGTTTTTCAGTGATTTTATCTTATTTTTCTCTATATCTTAATCTTTAGAAGTACATTTTTAATGATGTGTAGCTGGCTCAGACAGAAAGAAGCCGCAAAACTTCGAAAGAAATTTTTCAGTCTAGTCAGAGACTGACATGAGGAAAAATGAGTTTTGCACATAAACTTTCTGGTCATTAAGCTTGTTTATTCTCTTTGAGAAACTAATGGAGAAGTGAAACAACTGATGAACATCTGATTTTCACCACTCACATTAAAACCAGGCCTTGGTTAACCAAGTCATGAGCCTTTCAAGAAGTCTCAGTTTATCTATACCACAAAGAAACTCGTTTAAACTTTACAGCAAAGTTTAGCATATATTGGGCATATTCCAGTTGCTGACAGTGGTAGGTGCGTGAGGTCATGTTATGTGGAATATCTTGCAGTAGGTCAGAAATGTTGGATATACACACCTTTTCTCCCCTTCACTCTCACCAATTACAGAGATCTCATTCCTGACAATTCTCTTGCTTTCAGTAGCCAGCCTATCTGTTTTCCTATCTGTTTTAGAGCTAAATCATTTGAAGAAGACCATTGCTGCCAGATTTCCTTTTTAACACAAGGCAAATCCTTTCAGTACTCACTAGCTAATTATGACTTTTTTCCTGTGGTAGAATTACCCAGAAATAGCTACAGTGCTTTAAACATGTATCGTAATCTAAATGTGTGCAAATTTTAATTCTGAATTCTTTTTCAACATCCTCAGGGACGCAGAGAGTTGTTGTGTGCATGTGGATGTACTTTGCATTGGCTGGAACCATCTGAACAACTGAGCTACAATAGTCTAGAATCTTAAATGAATGTTTTTCATTCCTCTGTGTCTCAGTTCCTTGCAAATGAGGCAGAGTAGATGCTGACCCCTTCATTTTGGGTTATGAAGATAAGTTCTTCATTAGTGCTTTGAAAAATACCAGGTGCTGTGGTGTGAACAGCAAAGAAGTAACAAGAAATAAACCTGTAATTCCGGATGGAGAATTTGTGTGCATCAGGGCCACCTCACTGAGACATTCAGATAGCAGTACTATTTATTTGCTGACTCTCTTCTTAAAGACTATTAAAATATATAGGATTAAACTGCACAGGAATTTTTTTTTTTTTTTTAAAGTGTGAATGAGTGCTTCATTCTGGGTATGTTAGCCCCAGTACATTAAAAATCCTTTCCAGTCTTGCCTTTGCAAAGAAAGCAAGAGGCTGACAGGAGCTGACATCTTGTCCCAGCAAGGTGCTGGCACTAAGCCAGAGCATGCACTGAGAGCCAGGCACTCAGAGGCACTCCTTAGAGTGTAAGGAGGCTGTGAGAGCAGGGAACTGAGCTCAACCACCTCAAAAGCATCTTCCATGCTTATGATATCAATCTAGACACAAGCACTTTTATCCACAAAGCAATAAGAAGCTCAACAGTAGCAAAACATTTGCCTCTGATTTTGGATACAAGAAGCCGGAACTAATCAGTTTCTTCACACACAGAAGAGCTACAAAAGGTGGAGTTTTGCAGATGCCTTCACAGAGACAAGCTCAGTACATTCTTCTCTTGAACAGCTGCAGTGTAGTTTTATGACAAGCAAGAAAATCAAACCCTAGTAAATTAGTTTGAGGTATTTCTATCTGATAGTTTTCTTATACTGAAACTGCTGCCTAACAGTAGCCAGTGCTGCAAACCAATACACAATTATTTCAAGGATGTGATTTCAAGGATCATATTTTGCTTGGCCTCCCTGGAGATATATAGTAAAAATTTCACTTTAACATTCCACTTTTTCTTCATACAGCCTATAAGGAAGTAATTAAAACAAGTAGTTGCCATGGAAGCATGGCAAACTTACAGAAATATGTATATCCCATTGTATACATCTGAACTAATAATTATCATGTCTTATTAGCTGTATATTGACAATAAGCTTGGTGCTTTGCCATTTATATTCTGCTGTTGCTAGGGCTGAAATGAACACCAGACAACTGCAAGTTTTCAGGAAAGAATAACTGTTGGGTTTTGCCTAGAAAATTGCCTAGTGCTAATTTTAACATGAAAAGCAATCAATAATTGCAAGAGGAAATCAGGAAGACCTCAGATAGATCCTATCTCACTCGTGTCATGTCAATACAAAACTTTCTATCCATGTGAATAAAATAAAATCAAACAAGCAGTAATTTTTGCTAAAAGTAGTTTCTTGCCTTTTTAAAGCTGAGTTTTGCCAGAATAAACTATAAGAAGACACAAAACTTTTGAGTTATTTTTATTCTTATCAGAAAGCATCCAGAGCATCATCTTTCATCACCAGAACAGAGTGTAAAATGTATTATCTTCTCTAGGTGCATCCCGAGTAAAGTGGAGGGTAAATGAGAACACACTTTACAGATGCCCATCTCCTTCCATTTGTTACACCAAGTGTTGCAGTGCCAAGTCCATCAGTCTGAAATAAGGAATGGCACAAAGAGAATTCACTAAGTGACACAGAACTGAGATATTTCAGCAATGGAATGTAATCACTATTTGTATCACCAGTTTTGGGAAAATTCAGAAATGTACTTGAATGTTGCAAATCCATCTCTTTTTATCTACTATGTGTATACATATTTGCACACTCAGAGACACATATTTCTGGATGTAATAAAAGCTGTCTAGGCTCTCCATATGTTTTATTTCACAGCTGTTGAATAAAAAAATATATATAAATTAAATAATCCATGCATTACTTAAAACAATTCAATTCCCACCTCTATTTGAATTTTAAGATGCCAGCATAGTCACTTAATTTTTCACCTTTGACCTCATGAATCCTGTAGTTCTAGCTTCATGCAGACCCTTTCCATGATAAAAATCCATCTGTTCCAGGATCCAGCCTGTAATATAGTCATCTGGGCACTCTGCTAGAAATTCATTCCACCCCTGGAACAGCACTGGAAACCAATTCCTGTACTTACCAAGCAGATACTTCTGGCAAAAGTCACCACTCTTTTAGTTAAAGCTTAAAGCAGACAGAGTCCTGAAATCTCAGAGCATCTCTGGCAGAGTCCTTGCAGGATGTAAGACCAGAGAAGCCTGTTTCTGATACCCATGTTTCAACGCAGTATACATGTCTAGACTGAATTCAGACTCAACCTATGCAAGTTTAGTCACATCAGGATTTTGGGGGGGACATAAATACTGGCATTTTGGCTATTCCCACCTCTCAATCAAATCAGTTTTATTTACCTAGACTGCTTCTGTCTGTGCAGAACTGAGCCCACCTGAGCACAAACCCTGAGCCCACCATGCTTGACATGCTGCTCTGGACTCCATACTGCTAATGTCTTCTTAATGTGCTTCTACTTGGGCACACTTTGGAGCACTGCTGGTTCTGCATGTTTGTTATCTTGAAAAAAGAATAATTGTGTTATTGCTTTAACTGAAATAGAAATATTAATTTTTTATTTTATATTCTCAGATATAACTCCTTAGCAAGCTAATGCTCAAAGTAGTTAGGACATAATTTGATTTTTTTTTAAATTGTATCTCATTAAGTATCTCCTGAAGCTTTTTGTTAAACAATGATGTTTCTGTATTATTTTTATGTTTGTATGTGTACAAACCCATAGACACACTTCTTTTAAACTGAAATCAATTTTAAGATGTTCCTGCAAGATATAGAATGTTTTAGTATGTTTATTTCTTGCTAGTTCTCCTACATCATATTTAACCCAGAAAGGACACATTTTACTTTAAAAACATATCCAGGAAATTTACATTTATATATATACATATCTTCCTTTTAGCTATTTTCTTAACAACATGCGAGAAAATACTTTCAAAAAGTATTTTAGGCATTGCACACACAGAGCTGTCAGCTAACTCTCTTTGGAGAGCAGCACCACATATTTTCACTGTCTGAGACTGTCGGCTGCTGTATTTAAAGAGTGACAGAATTCATTCTCTGATCCCATCCAAGGAGACAAAAAAGACGTGACAGTAGGTAGTACTAGCAAGAAAAATACTTTGGGAGCAAAAAATCTTTAGATTAGATTAGATTAGATTAGATCAGATTAGATTAGATTAGATCAGATCAGATTCCATATAGAGTGAAATCCAATGAGGAGAGGCTGAGGAGCTGAGGTTGTTCATCCTGGAGAAAAGGAGGCTCAGGGGAGACCTTATTGCTCTCTACAGCTGCCTGAAAGGAGGTTGTAGCCAGGTGGGGGTCAGTCTTTCTTCAAGCTCCTGGTGGCAGGACAAGAGAAAATGGCCTCAAACTGCAACCCAGGAGGTTCAGACATCAGGAAGAATTTCTTCACTGAAAGGGTGGAAGCAGTGGAAGAGGCTGACCAGGGAGGTGGTGGAGTCACCTTCCCTGGAAGTGTTCAAGAAACAACTGAACATGGCACTTCGTGCTATGGTTTTGTTAACAGGGTGATGGTACTGTCAAAGGTTGGGCTTGATTACCATGGAGGTTTTTTCCAACTATAGCATTTCCAGTGTTATGATAAAGCACTGAAGAAAGTGAGAAGCACGTGGATGGGTAAGAATAATATAGGAAAGGAGGGAGGGGGAGAGAAAGGGAAAGGAATGCTGTAAAGAGAGACAAGAAATTCAGAAAAACATATATTAAGAATTTATTAAACAATGTTGAAAATTTTACTACAAAAATAGTTATTAAGAAATGAATATTTATAAATTACTCCTACAGAAAATGTGATTAGTGAACAGGAATAGGGTAAAAAAGGGTTTGCAGGAGCTTTAGTAAAGGGCAGTGGTTTTGGTTGGTGTTTTTGAAATTGCCGTGAGCATGCTTTGTAAACGATTGGAAACTATTAGTCCATGCTGCTCTGACTTCATGTAGCACACGCGCAAAGTGTGAGTGCTTTCCCATATTAGATGAGAAAGGAGTGGCACCCCAGTCCAAGCCTGACTTGACATCCCTTTAGGATAGCACATATCACCTTCATTTCCTCTTTGAAAAGGTGACAGTTATGCGTTTCTGCCTTAGGAGCATGGTGGTCCAATTCTTTCTCTGCCTGTGATCAGACCTGCCAGGCATCTGGGCATAAAGGAAAGAATTCACTGTCCTTTTTTAAGCCAGTCAGGAGCTGTTAACTCCAAATTGGCTGATTGTCTTATCTCTGGCTTCAGGATGAACCTATCTAAGTGTCAGAATCTTAAGCTCTAGAAAGAACTATTGATTGAAGCTTTACAGTCAAAAGTCTTTAAATCACTCAAAATGCAAGAGGGGTTTAGAGACTTCTCAGGTAAAAACTGGAGCTCTGTATTGCTGTGAAAACTCTTTTAAGTGCAGCCTCAATTTCTGTTAAAAAAGGCTCAAAACCAGAATGCCCCAAAAATAATATTTACTGGGCATTTTCATCTCCTATATTGTTTTGCTATTAAACAGTGTTAGGCACACCATGTAAATCATTAAGAATCTATCCACTGAATTCTGACATTGTTCATTAAACACATCATTTGTATAATAGCTCTTCATTAATTATAGAGCTCCTGAATAATGAAAATAATACATTAACTGGATAACAGCAAAAGTAGTCAAATAGTATTAAGCAATTTCCTGTAATAATTCAGCATAACAATTTTTTCTGTAATGAAACACTGTAGGTAAGTATTAACAATTTACACGTGTGAAATTATTAGCTCTTTCAAATTAACTCTCTCTTGGGCCTTTAAAGAGTGTGTTGTGCAAGGGAAGACCAAAGACAACTGAGCACTCTCACCATATGCAGAATATTGATCTAGACTCCTGTGATTAAAATTTTATTAATATAAAGTAACTCTGACTAATACACACAGACATATATATTTTGATAAATTATTCCCAGCTATGCTAAAAGCCTACTGAAAACTGCTCTGAAATTTTAACGTAGGAAAAGAAATAACTTTCCCTACATTTAGAAATGCCAGTTTAATTTTTATTATCTACAGTAATTAAATTCAAACATTTTAAGTAACTCACAGTAGTATTTTTAGAAATTTTTTTTTTAACAAGAATCACAACTAAGTGAATTTGTTTTGGAGTTATATTTAGAGCAGCAACCCCATTTCTTTTTTAATATGGAAAAAATTGTTGGGGTTTTTTTGTCTGGCTACATATGACAAACTTTTATAACAAGAAAAATACATTCCACTCTTCATAATACTAATTAAAAAGGAAAAAAGTATTTCTTTAAGAAGTTGGTTGTATTAGTGGCCAGAGAAAGATTAATTTTGTTTTATATATACCTTTAAAATTTGTGAAGCATTTATTTTTAGGAGCAACTTTGCACTCTGGGAAAGTCTCAGGGTAAAGTAAATGACCACATCTCCCATGGGTTATGCTTAAATGGTGCACTATTAGGCCAGATTCACATGCAAGAAAAAATAGTTGGATTGAGCTGGTACAACCATCGGAGTACACAGGCTTGTAGTGTTTCACATGCTTCTCTCTGTTCTTCCCAAAATATGCTCCTGTTTCTACTACAATTCTTTCTACATGGTCCCTATGTATTCAATAATGTTCTAACTGCAGCTGAGAATTTTCCAGCTCTAAGAGCTGAGGTGAAGTGCTTTATGAAGTAGTTTGCAATTTATGGCTATATAGGTCAATGTACCATGTTAACCAAACCCTCCGTCTTACAAGTTTTCTTTTTTTTCCCAAAGACTAACACAATATAGCTAATGATATTGAACTCAGTATATCTATCTCAAAAGGAATAAGGTGATAATCCCATTTACTGAACCCTGAAGACAATTTCCCTATAGCTCTCTACGCCACAAATTCTATATTCTCTTTCTGCAACCCTGATCATACCAGATAAACATTATGGTCCACTCTGAGAATTTTTTAGCCCTGTTACTCCCACATTTTATTGCACCTTTTCGCTCCCATATTTTATTCATTAAAGTATGAATGTTACTTTACTTGGATATACATAGGATAAAACTTTTCATTTTAATACTTCTCATAATTAGGCCTTTGCTTTCAGTTATCTCTTTTTGCAATCAAAGGTTGGAAAAGTACTAATAGGCAGAAGTCATGTAAGTGGTCTGTGATGTATAGGAGAGCTTCAGAACCAGCAAATGCCAGAGGAAACATCAGATCTGATCAGGTGGGAAATATAAAACTCAAATGTGTTAACTGAATGGGGGGCAGAGACCAAGCAGGTGAAAACCTGAAACTAGGAACCAGTATGGGAAGCACTTTTGGGAGATGTTTCTTGTTAGAACCTGGAAAACAGTGGAAAAAATAGTTGTAGGTAAGTGAAAACACTGCAATGGTGACATTTTGCGTGGGGGTGAGGCAGAATTGTGTGAACAGAGGGCTTCTGTCTAAGAAAATAGGGCTCCCAAGGGGATGAAAAAGCGCTTTGTAATAAATCAAAATTTGCCTAGAAGGTTGCTGCTTTATTCCTTCCTGGAGCAGAAGGGACGGGACACAGGAATAACGAACAACAGGACAGTCAGTTACACCATGCCAGGTGACCCAGAATAGCTTCACACATGAATGGTCTTAGTCTTCAGATAACAGCAGGCAGTGAGACTGTGACTTCAACCTCTCAGGCAGCAGCAGGTGTCTGAAATGCTGCCTTGGCTGAATTTAGGAGGAATACAGGACACCCCTGCCGACCTTGCTTAGATATCTGAGATGACCACAAGAACAAAAAGGCTTTAAGGAGATGTTCTGCAAGGGATTCAAGTCTACAAAGACAGGATTCAAAAGGCCTAATTAGAGGCCTTTGAGATACAAGAATGACATGTCTCTGGGAATAATTATGTTGATTTTTTGGCATATGTTCCTTCTAATCTCCTCCTTCTTGATATATGAGTCCCGCATTAAGAATTCTTTGGCCTACTGTCAGGCATCCCCATACATATTCTGTTAAAACATAACCTATATGGTAATTTGAGACACTGAAGCCCTTGCTTCCCATCTCTAGGTATAGGGTGGGCAAGTTCTTGAGGTGAACATGCTAAAAACCTTAATTGAGAGAATGGACTACATGGGTAAACTCAAAAGAGGTCTAACAGAGAAGCCTTGCTGGACTTCCAAGGCAGCCACCTTCAATTTCAGACATACCCATCCATGTCTTTGTACCATCTAGCTGTTCAGCATGGACCGCCTAACCCCCTTGGTGTCCTGACACATGTAAGCTCCAGTCAAAAACACTGTCTTCCACTGAATGCAAATTGACCTGGGAGTATAATTCAACCATATGAGCTTTGCTGTGGCCATGGTAGATAACTCTTGGATGTTACAGAGCTGAGCATTGTGTATCCTGAGTCTTTGCCTCTGTGTGTCATCTTGTACAAGCTATTAAGAGGATGCACCAATTCATTTTTATTAGTAATTCAGATACTTCAGTGAGGAGCACCACAGAAATACTAATGAGGAAATTAATTATTCTACATGGATAGCAAAATTAGATGTGTTCAGCAAAGATGACATGTGCTCGCTCACTTACTAGCAGTGAGAATACCAAATATTGATTAGCTGCTCATTAAACCTGCACCATTCATTCTGACAGATGCCTCTCTGAACCGAATCAGTCCTGTTTCTGCCATTATTCATCCCATCATGCTGTAGGCACTTAATTGAGGTGCCTCTACTTTCTACTTTTTCTGAGGTCAGTGGGATGAAACAGACCACCCCAGGGACCATTCAGCTCCTGCAGCGGCAGAATCAGATGTAAAAGTTACCTGCCTCCTGACAGGCTATCAGCAGAGTGTTGAATAACTACTCTTGAGTTTTAGGTATTTCAGTAAGTGCCTAATTTAGGTAGACTACATCAGGGCATATGTCACCGTGCAATTAAGAACTATAAGACAAAAGTACATTGAAATACAGTTTAGTTTACGTTGAAAATCTCAATTCAGGCATTTCTTAAACTTATGTTCTTCACTGTGTCTCACAGAAAATGTTACTGTAATACTGCAGATTTTTGACAATATTTTTGAGGCTAATGCCAGCTTTTCTGACTGTTTTGTTTTGCTGCTACCTTAGCAGGACAATCAGCAAAAAATCAAGATGAGTTTGACCACCAAGTCAAGGAAGGTGATTCTCCTCTACTCTTCTCACATGAGATCCCACCTGGAATGCTGTGTCCAGCTCTGGGGCTCCAAACACAAGAAGGACCTTCTAAAGAGTGGGACAAGGTCCATAAGATGGGAGAGGTGAGAAGCATCCCTCATATGAAGACAGGCTGAGAGAGTTGGGTTGCTCAGACTGAAGACAAGGTTCCAGGGAGACCTTCCTGCAGCCTTCCAGTATCTAAAGGGAGCTTACAAGGAGACTGGAGAGGGACTTTGGACAAGTGCATGTAGTGATGGGACAAGAGGTAATGGCCTTAATCTGAATGAAAGTAGGTTTAGATTAAGTATTAGGAAAAGATTCTTTGCTGTGAGTGATGAGGCACTGAAACACATTGTCCAGTGAAATTGTGGATGTCCCATCCCTAGAGGAGTTCAAGGACAGGTTGGATGGATTGTTGAGCAACCTGGCCTAGTGGAGGGTATCTCTGCTCATGTCAGGAGGGCCGCAACTAGTTGAGCTTTCAGGTTCCTTCCAACTCAAACCATTCTATGATTCTGTGATTCTATAATACATTCCTTTCAATGTACTCATCAAGTCTAGCAGGATTTCATGCCTGTAAACATTTGTTGTACACAGTATTTCAGTTCTATGTCCTACATGCTTCCTTTTCCTAATTTATCCTCATTTCCCTTGATTTTGTTAATGTACATATTTTGCTTTCAAACTCATATAGATTTTAATTTTTTTTTTTTAATACCAGGTATCACAAACCAAAAATGGTTTAATTTGCATTCTGATTTGAACCCTTTTGGATTCCTTTTTTTCCTGCCTTTTTTCAGTGCTCTGCCTATTTGAGTCAGTGTATTGAAGATGTCTTAAAACAGTTCCAAAAAATGGATAATTGTACAATGTAAGAAGGGACATTCATGACCCATCCCTCCCTCTTTTTTAGTTTGTTATTAGCTTTTTATTTAGCTTGTTATTAGCATTTAGTTGATAGATTGATAGAAATAGAATTAAACTTTTGACATTTCTTGTGGTTTATTAATGCATGTTGAACCAAGGAATGTAGAAGACTATTAAACCACCGCAGAATGTGTTATTGGGCTGCTCCTGTTTGGACCGTCCCTCACTCTTGCAGGTGATCATGACAGTTATTGCCTTGGCTTTCTGCCTTGATAATCAGGAAAGAAAAATTAGACCCTTCTGGAGAGCAGCTCAGATCATCCAAGATCTGGACCAGTTTGGAGATGTTCCTCTTCCTTTCTCTTCAGTAACTGTTACAAAAGCTGTGGGTAGACAGTGTCCTAAACTGGGCACCACAGTCAACTGCCTAAATTTCAGCATGAATGCACCAAAAGCAAGAGTCTACTGTCATTGCACTGAAATCCCTTACTCCTTCTTGTCCTCAAATCAAAATCATCAAAGAAATGATGATGAGAAAGTGTAGTAATGGGAGTTTTATCTCACTGCTTGACATTTCACAGAGAAAATGCCTGGAATTATATAGGAAAGACGTTGATGTTATTGCATAAGATTTAATTCTATGGATGTTTCTAACCACTTACCTAAGCAAATCAGATATGACACAGGGAAGAAAACCATTCTTGAAGGCACTGTGAAAACCATTCCTTGCTGCTAGTGCTGATGTCCAAGCAAATTAAGTTTGTAAAGTGTTTAGTAGTGCCGTCTTTAAAAAAGGATGAGATTATCCAGAGCAACTTTTATATATATATGCATGTTTTGGAAAAAATAAAGGTTTTGGGGTTTCTGAGTGCAACAAAGCCTGTAGAAAACTGTCTAGAGGGTATATTATTTCATATCCATTTACTTCTACTTTCTTTGTACCTTTCACTGGAGTATTTGATTCAGGTCTTGTAGATAAGTGGTTGATGGTCCCAAAGGATGTTACTTGTGATCCAGCTTGATAATTCATAAACTCATTAATGCACTACTGATGCTCAAGTACTCATATAAAGTTCAGTTGAATACAGGCTTCAAGAATAGGACACAAGTAATTTGTCTAAACCAAAATGATATACAATAAGCATATTCTGAGCAATAGTGAAATAAATGAAACTCAGCACTCAAAAGTTAAGTGCTTATAGACAAATCAAGGAGGTTAGACTTCAATATCTGTAAGAATCTCTCCTGTTTAAGGTAAATAAAGAGTTCAGATTGCTAAGGAATTATGAAACAACTCCTGGTATGGCAACAGTTATTGTCGATGAAATAGAAAACTTGGCATATTTATTTACTTTTCATGAACTTATTGAAATTCTGATTCTCTCATTATTAAATATGTTCTATTGTTAATCCTTAAATTTCTCTTAAAACATAGGAGTTATAATTTTCTAAGGTGGAACAGCAGGAGTGCAGGCCAGCAAAAATAACCTGTTGTACTGCAAATATATGTAATTTGCTGGCTCAACATCGTAGCTAAAATGCAAAGTGATTTCTCTTCATGAACTTAAATGCAGAATGTTATAATTGACTTTTATTTTTGTCAATGTTTTTTTAAACTGATTTAATCAAGCTGTAGCTTCTTCTGTTCTGCCCATCATTTGGAAGGCACAGCTATTTCACAAAGTATTTCTTAGCAATTTCACTAAATCATGCTTTTTTTTCCCCCTTGTGCTCACTGTAAACAGTCCAATTGAGTGATAATCACAGCAAAGAAATTAACCTGATCCAGAAAGGAAAATTGTGAAACTTCCTAATGTGCTAGACAGAGATGGCAAAATGAGGAAGTAAAGCACACAGCTATTAATCTTTATATCTTAAAATGCATTTAACAAGCTATTAATTTTTTTTATATAATAAGTCAGGAAATACTCTCTTAGGCATGTGCATCATGAATTGACCCTCAAATACATATTCACAGGCTTTTTCAAGTGTTGTTTAATACCATTCTTACTGTGCTTGTTGACTTCTGTGTGCCAGATAAGCAGAATCCACACAAGTCACATGAAAGAGGAACAATGTGACCAAGTCTCCTGCAGGGTCTGTGTCTACCAGAGTTTCTTCACAGTGTGCTTCTGAAATATGCATGCATTAAAAATAGTCATGGTGGAAAGTGCTGAGCTCTTCTCCTTGTCAATGAGCAGAAGCTAACAGTCTCCATTCCAGCACCTGCAACAATCTTACAAGATCCTTATGCTAAACCCGAATTACTAAATCATCAAAGTTACCGTTTTCTTCTTTGTTTTATTTGCATCATCAACAACTTCCCCTTCGCAATTTTTATTTGCCACAGAGACACAGAGTTGTACATGCTGACATCAAAGTACCTCAGTGAATCACCTCTGGTTCCCTCCAGTGATCAAAACTGTAACCTGTCAAAGCTCTTCTAGTCCCTGAACATAAGAAAATTATGAAGCTGTCAAGAGCTCTGAAGAGAAATCATGCCAATTGCTCATGCTTTTTCATCATGAACAGTGTGGTCTTCAAGAGGCTCTGCTGAGCACTGCAGTGATAGACAGGTGTATAAAGAGACATAAGCACAACCATAAAATACCCACAATAGATGTGACAAGTCTTGCAGAGGTTATTACTGCAGTGGCTACAGCTGGGGCTTAGATGACCCGTTTGGATTAGATACCCAAGGTTTAAATGGTTGACATTTGATATACCAGCTCTAGGCAATGACTTGGATCCGGGAAGCTTCTTGTCTCCAGACTTTGTAATAACACCTAATAATCTTGTTGACCTCTTCTTTGGATATATACAACTATTTATCAGTTATATTTTATATAAGACATGTATTATTAGTTATATATATGGTTTGTTATCTGTATATATGTATACCTATTCATGTATATGTAAAAAATCAGTTCTCATTCTGTTCACCTTTATCTGTGAACAAGGAAAATAGACTGTTAATTATGACTACATTGATGTTTGTGAAACTGATTCTCTGAACATATAAAGCATTCTGTGTATACATGCAAAAACATAGTTTAGCCTCACCACATCTTCCAAAATTTGAGAGAAGCATTTCCACTGCCTACTAACCAGGTATTTTCTTCACCTATTATAATAATTCTTGTTTTATTAGTTATTATACAACCTCATGTGCATATAAAAGGATAATTACATCTGTATGAAGAAAGATAATTTTTAATCGCTCACTTTGTAGACTGGAAGATAACATACAGTTTTTATAGGTTTTAATAAAGAGAAATGCTATGTTTTGTATAATTCTTAAACAATTTGTGTAACCCAGTTAAGGCATTTCCTCCTAACAATAGGCTGGATCTTGTTGCAGGTGCCTGTACTGCAGCAATTTATGTGCAGAGTTCATGAGGCAGCAATTGCCTGCTGGAGGCAACTGTCCCGTTGTTAACGTGATGGGGCTAATGAAGACAATGGTAACCTTTAAAAATGTTCAGTTTTCCTGTGATGTGTATAACCTCCTGACACACGACTGAAAATCCCTTGAATATGGCAAAAGCTATCATTATCTGACAGGGGAATGTTTTATGGGTCACCACTGAAACTAACTGATGGAAAATTGTCAGTAGTTTCTTTAAAGCTCCTTTATGCAATTCTTCAGTATTGTGCTATAAACCACTTTTACCATGTGTGTCCTCAACTCATCTAAGCTCCTAATATAACAATACCATGCACAGTGTATGACATCTCTCTAAATGATTAATTTTAACAACTTAAAGCACTCCATGTCAGTCATGTGTCCCAAATTAAAGTTAAAAGAAACATGGGCTAAATCTCAGGTTATGAGATTACATTATATTAAGAATGATAAAATATCCATACTGTTTTGCTCTGATTCTGCCCATCTTTCAGTCTTAGGAACATTGTCTTTTGAAGCTTGTCCCCTTTGCATTCATTCACTGAATCACTGGCTAGATATGTTAGAAGATCTGGCTCACTGCTTCCTCTCCAGATACAGAACATATCACCTCTGGGATATGTACAGATTCTATTAGAGCAAAGCCTCAGGCCTGACAATATCTTGCTGCAATGATTGTCTCTAGTGAGTGAATAGTTACCCACACAGATTTAATTAACAGCAGCAGTAGAGTATTCACTGTTATAGAACTCTGTGGTAAATTACTAATCAGAACTCCAGGCACACTGGAGGGAATAGAAAGATGAGGAAATTATGAGATCAGTTTTGAACAATATGGAACAGGCATGCGCAACATGAGCATTGTTTATATGCAATAAATGCAGTGATGGTCTGTGAGTAAAATGCCTAGCAGACTATCACTTAGATCTTCTCCAAGAGTTTCACCAGTTAAATATCTGAGGGGCAGGAGGGTGTGCTGTATGTGTGAGGGGGATGGTGATGGACAGAAATCTTGTTTACATTAGTAGTATTTTTGACCTCAAATGTTGCAAATAATTTTTATTTCGTTCTGGGTTAAGCTATCAATGTCTAGCCTTTGCTGAGTTAAAATGTTGGCAGCTGCAGGTAAAAAATCTGTAAGCAGGGCAGAGAAGTAAGCAGCAGTGCTCTGAAGTAGAGATTAATTAAAATTACTTAAATCACAGGCTTGGAATGGGCACTTCAGCTCTTTAAGAGATCTGCTGCTTTGGCACATCTGAAATGGGCCCACCTGCCTAGTGCAATCGAGGTCACTGAAACACTGAAAGTGCATTTTCACTTACAGAGTGCCATTGGGACTATATGGTGCAGTTAAGCTCTGGGGATGGAATACCATAGGCTGAGCTCCAGTGGGAGACAACAAATTCAAGAACTTTTACAAGTTTTTGTGCAATTTCATCTGGTGTGAGCAAATGCAAGTCATATAAAACACAGGTTTGCAGCTTCTCTGCCTGTAACACTTACCCAAAGTCATTGCAGTGTTGTGAACAAAAACACTCTCACTGGAGCAAGCAAGCTGAAGTTTTGGATCTGTGAAGGCTTTTATGTGAAGTGAAGGAAAGGTTACTTTCAGCACAATCTCAGAGCACAATTTTCTGATGTGTATTTTCCAAAACACAGGGAGAATCATTGGAACTTTGGATACCATGAAAGATACAAATGGAAAGAGCTTTCTCTCTTCTGACCCAGATCGTGCTTATAAAATATTTTTTTCAGCTTTAAATACTTCAGGTCAGTTTTCTACAAATTATTTTTTTGAATATATACAAAGAATCATCTCAGAATTTGGAGAATTTTTATGCCAGCAGGTTTCAGTATCTATAAAATATTGATTAGAGAGGAAAGAAATTCACAGCCCACATGCTGTATTCTGCAAACGAAATTGATCCTTTGCCACTTCAACTACATATTATGCATTCACAATGGGTCAATATTACCTATGTGTTCCTGCCAGACCAACAATTTTTAAATTAGTAAAGGAGTATAAAGTTTGAGCTTTCAATATTGCATTCAGCATGGATGTACCATCAGTATGGAAAGGACCCTGTTTCTCTTGCCTTGTAATACAATGAGAGATTTACAAATTACCATATTTTTGCAGTCTGGTAAATTAATCCCGCTGCCAGCAACTTACTACAAGTGTTTTCCTTGCTAATGCCTGGTAGAATATACTAGTGTAGTCAACAGGGTGGGCTAATCTTTGCTTCTATAATTCAAATAGACAGAGTTAGGAGATTGAATGGTCTCTTTTTCAGGTGAGCATCTTATTTCAGATCAGTAACCAACAAATCCCCACTAATTTTATCTCTTGCAATTATGTGAGCTTACTTTAGGAGCTACCACTTCTGTGTGGGTCTGCCTGTCTGTCAAACTTTAGGGAAAAACATACAGAATTGGCTCTACTCAAAAAGCAAAACGAAATTTATTCACAGTCAGAAACCTTAGTCAGCTCTTCAGCTGATGCCAGACATCAGAAATCCATTAAACCAATTGGATACTGATAAAAAGAGAGTTTAGGAATGCTATTTTTAAAAGTAGTTCAAAATTAGAAGAAGCTGAGGGACACTAGGCTTCCAGAAATTGCAGCTTATGAGCAATCATGTCATGATTGATTCTTACTAACCTTAGATTTGCTTAAAATAATGAGAAGCATATTTAAATAGAAGACCAAATAGCAACTTTGGGCAAGATAAAGAAATTTACAGAGGAAATAAAAAGCTTGCATAGACAGCTAGACTTTTACATGCCTTACTTCTACACTATCTAAATAATGATACAACAGTAAAGAATGCAACTAGAATTGGAGCTTGCAGGTCATTGAACATTTCAAATTTTTCCATTGCCATTTCAGCACAAAGTGCTAAAATCCTTTGTACTGAACCAGAGCTAAAATTCTCAGTACTTGTTGATACTGAAAATATTTGTCTTAATCGTAGTGGTTTAATAAACAACTGTCAGCACATCAAAGCAAAACAAAGTACTAGATGCTTTATTCAGAACATCTGAAAAGATATTTTTTTTAATGCAACTCCTGCATAATTTTCTTAGAACTTTTATTTATGGATGATAATTTTGGTTCTTCTGTATCTTCATTAGAGAAAATAAAAATAAGTAAAATAAAGAGGATACAGGTAAACCCTGTAGAGATTTTTATAGAGTTCAGGAAAGCCACACAAAGAAAACAAGAAACTATTACAAGAGTACCACACACAGGCAGATGAAAATAAAGCTGTGGAAACAGCAATACTCATTATGCACTTGGCTGATTGTGCACCCATTCTGTTGTTTTAGAAATGGATCCAATGTATTTGTTCCACTAGGGAGTTTTCTGTTGGTGAATACATAAAATTAAAATGCTTCCAAAAGTATCTAGGAATTTTTTTTTCAGGCTATATTTTTGAACAGTTGTGCTTTATCTCTGAACCACTTTTCACATTTTGCTGCTAACTATTATTGCTCTTATCTTCCATGGCTCTGTTGAACTCCCATCTTCCACCTAACCTTTCCTTTATGGCTTACATCTCTAGTACAGTTTGTCATTGATTTCTTACTTTATCTTTACAACAACCAACTCTTTTTGACTTTTGGCCCACTTTGCTATTTTTTTTTTTTCTTTTTTTATTCATCCAGGAGAGTAAAAGACCAGCAGGTGGATTTCTCAGTAATTAGAATTTTATCTCTTCATCCAACCCAAGCACAAATATCACAAGAGGTACCATACTTATATGCAGCAATAATATTTACTGATAAGAATAGTCCCATTGACTTTCTGGTGAAGCTGAAGGACCATTAACATAAATGAAGACTGCAAGGTCAGAACCTGACTTGAGTGAGAATCTTAAGTGTTTACAAGACTACAAAGTGCATCAAATACTCCACTTTTGTGGTGAAAAAATAATGCAAATCTGTTCTTTATTATTGCACATAACACAGAATGTCCATGCCACATCTTATTTGCACTTTATTTTTGCAGATTCAAAGCAAGAAATAAAGCCCAAATCAAATAAATTACTTTGATTTCTTTCTTTTCTTTTTTTTCTTTTTTTCCTATTTAATAATATTCCACATTTGGTTACTCACGAAAACTTTTGGTTGAAAATTAGTTAACCTTCATTTCTTCTTTGCTTAGTTGGAATCAGTAGTTTTTCACCAAGGAATCAAGAAAAAAAATTAATATATTTTGTGTGGTTCATATGCCAGACAGTCTTCTAGGGGACTAATGAATTTAAAGTAAATTAGGAGGGGGTTTGGGAGGACTCCCCCAAGACTTCTGTGTGGATGGTGCAGCATAGTAGAAAGATGAAAGCATTAAAGTTTCAAATTAGGCACCACAGGTAGAGAGACTCTGCATGAATTTCAAATACATATTCCTTGTGTTGGTGCGCTAATTAAATATTTTTTTAAGTGCATTGGGTTTATTACATGACCCAGCTGAATATGAATATCTGTATAGTGAGTTAGGAACAGAGATTGCACAGGCAATGGCTCCTGTTGTCCAAGAGTTTGCATGACAGCGCATTGAATCCAGCTGAAATTCAACTACAGAAGTACAGTGAGGGTGCTGCTGAGTTTGAGGAGCTCAGGAACATCAGAGTGATGCATTTCTGTCTAATGGTCTGAGTTACAGGCTTTCACAGTTCCAATGTCTCCTGGATTCTGTTAACACCACAAGTTTTGTGCTGACAAAAGGTGTTCATATTCGCTCTCCTGATACAAAAGGAGCAGAGAGCAAAGGAATGCAGCAGTGATAGACTACAGCTAGATATACACCTACAGAAGAAAAGGCATGAAAAAAACACAAACTTAATCCATGTCTCCAACATGTTGAGAAACAACCTGCTCTGGGATGCTTACACAGAAGATGATTGTACAGCAAAAGTTAAAATTAAACTGAAATAAAAGGTAGAAGTAACAAGTACAACCTCTTACCTTGCTCAGCAGAAGAAATGTCATATGACAGTAGCCAATTATAACTGTGCAATAAATCTGGTCTATATGCCCAAAAAGGAGCACAGAGACCGGTGGGGGAGCCCAAATGATGCCTTGGCCTGGCTTCACCCAGAAGCATCACAGAATCCATCAAGCCATCAAAAGACTATCTCCACAGGCCCAGACAGGAGAACAAAGAAGAGGAAGGAACCCAAACTGAGGTCTCAGAGGAAATAACACACTGTCAAGGCCCTTCCCATGGCTGTTACAGGACAGCTGCAGTCTCGTTGTCCAGATATGAAACCCATCACCAGAGATAAACATCAGAGCAACTTTTGGACAAGGGGGTACTGCCCAGAGGCATGGGACATGTTATGTGGTGTAGGGGAAGAACATGTGGGGATTGCACAAGATGTATTATGGAATTAAAGGTGGGAAAAGAAAGGAATCAAGGTGTTTTGAGGAGGAAGAATCATGCCAAAATAAAGAGGGAAGCAGGGGTTGTTGCATGTAAATAGTTTGCTGGTTGGTAAACCTGTTTGTCCATGCTCTACACCTTATCTGCACAGACTATCCTGTTTTGTTGCTAAATTCCTTTCTCCTCTATCCCAGATGAGGAACTCTCATGGGCCTCTGCACATCTGGGACTTCGACTGCAGGCAGACCACAGGCTGGAAGTGGAAGCAGCTGCCAAGAGCCCAGTGGGTGGAAGTCAATGCCAGAAACTGGAGTGGGACCTTGGGTCTCAGGGACACAGATGGTGCCATGGGACACCACTGGAGCAAGTGAGTAAACTGAGTGTGTGACTGCCAACAAAGATCAAACCAGGCAAGCCACCAAGTCAGTGTGGTGGTCTGGGAGTCAGGGGGTCTCTAAGAGAAAGACAGGGATACGTTGTCAGGTGGTTATTGGGGATCAGGGGAGTTTCAAATAGTCATTTGTGCATGTGTGCATCTTTGAGGGCATTTGTACCAGCAGCTAGAGCATGGCTGTGGCCTCAGGAGTTTGTGTGTCCAGGTGCTAGCTACTGGGCAGACTGGGAGTGTAAGCCCAGTTGTAGGGGGAACCATATTGCATGTATGCACACCTACATACTCCTAGTAGCAAATCTTCATCCTGCTCAGCAGAGAGGGAAGCAGGATGAGGCCATTGCTTTCTGTGCTGTGTGTAAGTGCTCTGTGTCTCTCTCTGTATTGATCTCTGCAGACCATTGTATATTTAAATGTAGTGTAGACATGTTTATGCCTGTTCCTGGTGTGCGTAGGGATTATATGCTCAGTCTCACTACTGATGAATCTGGGGACATGAAGTTGTGACGGTTTCATCTCTCTCGAGCTGCCAGATTTGTCCTTAATGCACTAACAGCAATGTATTGAGCAAATATTCTTTTCCCTTTTACCTAGGAAAGGAAGTGCAGGTCTGGAAATGATTAAATATCACTTGAACAAATACAAGACAGAAGAAACTCAGTAAAGAACAAAAAATTACATCTTATCTATTTATAAAATATAGTGACAGTGATGCGGCTTCCTAGAAATTCTGTATTGATGGAGTTTGTAACATATTTTTGTACTACAATAATCCCTTTCCTCTCCTCTGGCTGGCTCGGTCATAGTAAGGTGATAACCATAATCTTTAATTTCAGGTGGTTTTAACTGCTTGAAGAAGTTCTGCTAGAGATTTGCCTGTCCAACTTCTGGTGATGTTTTTTTACCAGGTTGTCCACAAACAGCTCCTCCTCTTTTCATTCTTTTTCTTGGCAAATTAATGTTTGGTAGGACTTTTGCTTTAGTCACATTGCCAAACCTTTCCAGCTTCTCTCTTTACACTGCTGCTAGCAGAGGCTCATGGGATCCAATTACTGCAGATCCTGCTTTTCTGTAATAGAGCTGTTAGTTCTGTGCACTGTACATGGTATCTATTGAATTCTGCAGAGACATCTGAATTCAAAGGCTTGAATTCTTCATTCTGTTACTGCTGTTTGAGTTTCACCTGTTTCACACTGTTCATGCTCTTGAGAACACAATATTTCTAAGAAGTTCCTTTTTTCTCTTCTCTTGGATCTACTAAAGTTGTTCTTGTCTTTCCAGGTTGTGTTTTGGACTGTGGGCACTGCTAGCATGAGGGCAATTCTTTGGATTTCTGTTTCAAGTTTCCTGTCTTTCATGGTAGTAGTTCCAAGGTACTTGAATAAGTCCCCTATTCAACTTTCTTGCTTTTGATATTTATTTCTTTTTCAGAGTCAGTAATCTTCATTGTCATTACACTGCTATTTTTTTGTCCTGATCTCCATACCATATATCATTTCAGTGCTGGCCAGCTTTGTCATTGCTTTTCCATGTACTGGTCCCATTCCTCCTATCGAATCTACATCATCTACAAAGGATAGATTACCTGTATTACTACCTCTAACTGATAGCACTCCTTCAAAGTTTTCAGAGTCCTTTGACAAGGAAACTATTGAAGAGATGTGGCAATAGGAGACATCACTTTCTTATACCAGCTGTTATATGGAACTACTTACTCAGTGTGTTGCCTTTAAGGACTTTATTCCCTGCACTATAATAGAGGATTTCAATGGTTGTCACTGTTCTTTTGCTAATGTTGAGTGTCTTCATCACAGTATTCATTGCCATGAATGATCAAATGATCTACTGAAGCCTGTGAAGTCACAGTGTAGTTGTATTTCATATTCTCAGTATTTTCTGTTCAATTTCTTAAGTTGAATGTCTGATCTATTGTACTTGGTGTCATTCCAAAACCTCCTTCTTCCTCCTCAGGTGATGTCTTTGGCAGATCAGGTAGACATAGAACATATTGTCAAGGTCTCTTTTCGGCAAGTAACGCCCTGGCAACATTATGGTATGTGTGAAGCTTGCGAATTACATTAATGGCAGTATCTCCCTTGCTTCTTTGTAAATGTGTAGCATTTCCTGACAGGGATTTTCCCAAGTAATTTCCTGGCCCTCATTTGATAAGTCTAAGGATGAACAAATCCGCTCTGAGTCCTGTTTGGTTGCTATTGATGTTCAGTCAACATTTACTGCATTGTTACACAAACTCTTGCACCAATCCCACAGACTGCCTGAAATTGCTTCAGCTTCCATTTTGGAAGGCATACATTTTTGTCATAAAATATAAATACACTTTCTCATTGTTAAGTTGACAGCAAAATATTTTCTTCCTCCTTTTTATATCTGGTTGTCTGTGTAGAAGATTTTAACTTTTGTATGATTGGTACTGGCCCCTATCCTGAGCAGCTTTCTTGTGGTTCTCTTTTTCCTACAAGCATCTTAACCAGCCATCTTACTGCTGCTAAATATATCACACTGAATGATTTGTTCGTATTCAATTTCCTAGGAGGAGTGCCTAATTTTTTGGTGGAATTTAATGTATTGATTTTTCTCCAGTAACATGCTTGGCAATCTCATCTTGGTCAGGACCCTGTCCATGGGCTTTTCATGACATCTTAATGGGTAGTTTATCCTGGCTCTCTCTTGCTCTTCAAGAGTAGAGGCAATAAAGCCTATTGTCATAAACAGATGACTGCCTAAGAATCAAGTCTTCAGACTACTATTTTTCATCCAGTGATACCAATCCCTTTGTTAGCAAGGGAAAATAGTGTGGAGCTGAGATCAAAAGCAGCATGCTGCATTGCAGAAGCATTACCCTAATTTCCTTCTTGAAAAGTCTTGCAGAGCTTCCAAGATACTCAAAATTCTGCAACTCTCCATATAAATGATTAGAGGCTTTCACAGAGTGAAAATTTTTAATTGTTTCTTCCCATTTCAAGGTGTTGATTGAATTATCAAGAACTTCCCTGTTGATACAGGATTTTTTTTACAGCAAGATCAGTCATTCACTGGAATACCCTTCCCAGGGTCATCACTGAAGGTTTTCAAGATGGGATTGGATAGGATGCTAGATAATGTCATCTAGGTTCCCTTTCCCATCAAAAGTTGGACCAGGTGATCTTTTCAGGTCCCTTCCAACCTGGGCTGTTCTGTGATTCTATAATTCTAATATGAACAAAGCCTTTGAAAGAAAAATGGTTTTGTTTTAGAGCAGTTAATTACTGAAGAATTCTGATGCTTTAATTTTATTTAGAAAGAAATAGCATTTCCCAAATAAAAAGTGGCCCAAGATGTGAGGACTCAGCTGTCTTATGTACCTTCAGGATTATGAATACTAACTTGATGACCTTTAGATTACATCACGTTTTCATGGGATCCAAATAAGAGGTATTGCCCCTATAGACTTTCAGGATAAGGTTCCATAGTATTTTTTCTTGCCTTGAACTGTGATCGAAAGTTACCTTAGACATCTCCAGTTGTCTTCCTTGCCTCTGAATAAGGATTAAGGAAGATGAAAGGTTAATGTGGAGCAGCACAGCTGCATGCAAGAGATATGTCCCACATGAGTAACAAGTTGTTTTGTTTCTTGGTAAATAAATACAAATGCTTGTGGTTTCCAATAATTTCATTGTAAGTATTTTAAATGAAATGGAAAACTTCAATCCTGTGAAGATTTTTTAACTTTTTTTTTTTTTTTACTGCCATAGTTTAATAACAAAATTTTTCCTCTAGGTGTTTTCTGATTTACATAAATTACAAATAACTTAGAGGTTAATGCACCTCTAAAAAAAGGTATGAATTCTGTACCTATTCACACACCTATACGAGTAGGTACAGAACAGTTTTGTCATCTTCCAGGCTTATATTTAATAATTTAATTTTTAAACTTCACAAATGTGCAAGATTTTTTTAAAGACTTAATGTAATCAAACTTCTTTTTTCCATTGAGTGCAATGGTAGATTTTTAGCCCTGTTATGATACAGCAGAAATGCAAACTGGCAACACAGATTAAAAAATATTATTGGATAAGTGAACTGTACTAGACATATAATACTGCATAAAAACCAGCCTTATATTCACAAGAATTTTAATCAGATTTTATTGGTTAAAAGTTAAAATAAAGCCAGTAGTTGTGATAAGTGGTAATGCTTTCTTTCTTTGCTAGAGCATGATTTGGTTGGAAATGCAGTACAACAAACTATAATAACAGAATAACTATGGTGATATGGCAGTAACTGCTGAAAAAATACCTGTTGCAAATGAGGTTAGCCAGAATGAAGTATGCATGATGAAAGTGGAAGGAAAATAGTTTGTACAGCAAAAATAGAATTTAAGAAACACAAATCAAAGAGTATTTTTGGGACCTCAAATCCTCCAAGTGTGAACCCCATGTACCCTCTTACTTAAAAGTTCTGAGTAGGTAGCCATCTTCTAATTTTAACAAGAAAATTTTAAATATGCTTAAGTAAATCTATGATGTTCTGCAATAATTGTTGTGAGACCAGTAAGGAAAAACTAACAGAAGTAAACAGAACTAATTGGGCTTTGTACAGTCTTAATTTTATTTGACAGTTGAGAAACGTGAATCCTGATGAGTAATGTAAATTTAAATTGCAGACTACTACCACTAATGCAGTGCGATATTATGGATACATTTGTTAATTTCTTTTATTGTTACATCAAATCTCATCCAAGTCCAAGGCCATTGACACAGTAATTAGTAATACAAGTTCCTATTCTTTTGCATGGCCCATGAAAAATAATTTTATGTCTGTAAGATAAAGTGTGCGACGACAAGGTGTGATGTGTAATTTATTAGTGTGAGGTGGGCAAAATGGCCATCTACAAAGATGTTTCCAGCCAAGCTTCCCTCAGAATGTTCTTTCATTCTAAGTAAAATAAACAGGTTTGAATTTTTTGGGATTTTCTATTTGCTGTCCAGTAAAACTTTAGAGCTTCTGGGCTTTTATACAACTAAGATTTATAGTATCTATTCTCCCTGTGTGGAGTCCCAAGATAATGTTAATAGATGGCTAGTTTTGCCAATAAATCCTTCAGGGCGCAGACAGAAATATCTGTTTCAGATGAGTTGTTCAGAACTAAATCCACATCCCAAATGGAACATAGTACTTAGGCTTAAGAGACTCATCTCTAAAAATGTAAAGGTGTTTTTTCTTCCCATTCCTAATAAAGGCAAACTATGGCAAAACCAAAACCCACGGCTCCTGAGAACTTGTATATCTACTAATCAAGATTTGGAGACTCATTTTCTTGAAAGAAATCTAGAGTAATTTTTGAGATCCAAAAACCTGTCCCTTGAGGACTTTGCTTCTTCAATTCAAGAGCCTGGAAGTTCATGAGTGAAAAAGATAACAGATTTCCAGGACTACTAGCCAAAATGTCGGGAGTTTTTCATTGTCTGGGAGCATGGAAACCCATCTAAATAATAAAGGAACTGGTAAATGGAAGACAGGAAGAGAAGACAGAAAAGGAAATGGAGGGAAGTAGGACAATGAAGTTAATAATCTTTACCTGGACTTTCATTAGAGCTTACAGAGAAGAGAGAAAGAAGCTGACACAAACTGCCATGACTATTTCAGACTGGATAGAAATGAAAACCGTTTTTATCTTCAGGATATGTATATGGCTTACAGGCTGTACAAGTGTTGGCATGTTCTACAAATATGTTTTCTTTCATTCAGCATGGCATTGCTGACCTATATTCAGCTTGCTAACAGCTATAACTCAAAATCTTTCTCTGAAGTAAGATTTAATTTATTAAATCTCTTTAATTATGCAGCAGATTATTCCTGCTTGAAAGCTCTCTTTTCCCCAATAAATCTCATTTTTTTCTGACTGTAACTTTATTTTTTTCAAGATTGTTTTGAATTTTATTTCAAAGCCTCTTGTACACTTTCATTGCCCTTGGTGATCCATAGTTCCTTTATCTTCTTGCCTTTTCTCATGCTTTTGTTGCTCCTGTTTTTCCTGCATGTAACCTTCTGGACAGATTTTCCAACCAGTGTGCCCTGGACTACCTCAAATAATTATTTAATTATTGTAAACTGAGATTCTTTGTATTCTGCTGATCTGAGAGGACATAATTAAATCCTTAGGCCTTAAACTCACTCTACTAGTTGGATTCCTGAAATGGTTACAAACTCTTTTAGAAAATATGTTTATAGATCTGAAAAAAAACAGAAACAGGGATTTGTAAGATTTTGCTTAAATAAAGATTTATCTGGATGTTTGTTACTTGTATAGCTAGTAAGTCAATACTGGTAATTTTTAATTGAAAACAGTTTTGAAATCACAACTTCAAGTATTGAAATTGCAAACATTAAGTCTAAGAGATCAGCTGACGTGGGTAGAGAGAAAAAACAATAAACCATATCTTTGGTAAACTTCTTCTGGGACAGCATCAGACCAAGCAAGAGGCAGCTCCAAACTACCCTCTTTTTTAACCCAGTTTTTCAGTTCTTCAAACTAAGGGAAATCTACCCAAAGTCTAGGCTGTGTATAGCAAAATAAAGAGTAATCACAGCACAGCTACCCATATCTAGACCACTGCCTCTATAGCTAGGTCATTTTAGCACATGGTTTCTGTGGAGATAACACATTTACACATGGTGTGTCCAGCAACCTAGCAGATTTTTTTTGGTCATGACATATCTTACAAAATGTTGTTAAAAAACTCAATTAATAATCCATACCATTAGCTTTGTTTGAAATTCCATTATCATTATTCTAACATATGGCAACTACACAGGCAAAGGAAGCAGAGACAGGTATCCTGGGAAGAGTTTATGGACACTCTTCAGTTGTGTAAGGTTGGGGTTAAAAAAACCACAGTGCAGCTGAAGCAGAACTTGGAAAGGGATGCAAATAATAATAAGGGCTTCTATGGGCATATTAGTCAAAATATGAAAGCCAAAGAAAGCATACCCCACCTGATGAGAAAGATATACCAACTGGTAATAATAAAAGAGGAGAATGCTGAGATATTCCACCATTTTTTTGCCTCAGTCTTCACAAGTAACCTCTCTTCCCACACCTCTAGAATAGACGGACTGTAAGAAAGGAGATGGGAGAGCAAAGATTCCCACTCTGAGTGACAATCAGGTTCATGACCACCTGAGGAACCTGAACACAATCATCCTATGGAACCTGATGGGATACATCCCAGAGTCCTGAGGGAATTGGTTGAGGCAGCCGCCAAGCCACTCTCCATGATATTCGAAAACTCATCACAGGAAGTAAAGTCCCAGGTGACTGAGAAAAGTTAAATATTGCACCCATTTTTAAAAAGGGTAGGAAGAAGGACCCTGAGAACTACTGACCTGTCAGCCTCATCTCTGTGCCTGGGAAGATCATGGAACAGATTCACCTAGAAGTTGTGACAAGAAACACGAGGACAGGAAGGTGATTTGGGAGAGCCAGTATGCCTTCACCAAGGACAAGTCCTGCCTGACCAACACAGAGGCCTTCCATGACGAAGTGACTACAACAGTGGAAAAGGGAAGAGCTCTCAGTGTCATCTATCTGGAATTCTGTAAGGCCTTTGACACAATTCTCTACTACATCCTTCTCTCTAAATCATAGATCTGTGGATTTTTATGGATGGGCTATTCAGTGGATAAGGAATCATTTGGATGGTCCTATCCAGAGAGTAGAGGTCAACAGCTCATTGTCCAGAGAGAGATGAGTGGTGAGTGGTGTCTCTTAGAGGTTTGTACTGGGATAGGCACTGTTTAATCTCTCCATCAGTATTTCTGGTACTTAAAGAGGGTGTATTAAAAAAAGGATGGACCCAACTGTCTGGCCTAGTGGTATAGGACAAGGGTGAAAGACTTTAAGGTGAAAGACAAGAGGATTAGATTAGATATTAGGAAGGATATCTTTACTATGGGGATGTGAGACACTGTACAGGTTGCCCCAAGAGGTTATGGATACCCCATCCCTGGAAGTGTTCCAGGCTAGTCTGGATGGGGCCCTGAAAAGCCTGATCTAGTGTAAGGTGTCCCTGCCCATGGTAGGGGTTTAGAGCTCTCTGATCTTCAAGGTTCCTTTCAACCCAAACCATTCCATGATTCTACACTCATTGCAAGGCTTTGGGAGGATGTCTTCTGCCCCAGCTGGACCCTTCTACCCTTTCCATTTAAATGCTTCCAGGGAAGAGCCAGTTTTGTTGAACATATCTGTGTACTGTTTTTGCTATGCTCAAGCAAAATTTTTGCCTTAATGTGTTTAAACCAAATGTATGTTTTTAATGTTTTTTCTTTAAGAGCAAATTATAGATTCAGAGTGTTAACAGAAATTATACATTTCAGGTGGCAGAAACAACTGAGAATATTCTTAGAATTTGTAAAGAAAAATGAAAGTACTGCAAGTCAGAGAAGTAAAAATTTTAAATTTAATTTAAAAATTTTATCTAAATTCTCCCTGAGGAAGAGTCTATCTTTTTTTCCACTGAGTATATAAGAAGCCTAGTAGATTAGTGCTGTCTCAGGCACTTAAGTTAGTTGCCTAAATTTAAGTGGTGTGGAGGCTGTTCTTTCCCCATTCCTACAACATTTATAATTAAGCAACTGGAAAGCAGTTCATGAGCAATTCTCAGTAGGAAGAGATCAATTCTCAGGGGAAGGTGTCTGCAATCAGTAATCTAGACTGCTCTAACTAAATTTGTGGAATAAATTCTACACAATGAATTTTTCGACTTGCTTTTCAACTAGTTTAATTCCTTTAAGCTCTGAAGTCATTTGTAGGCATCAATACTTCCAGTTAGCTGAACAATAGTCCACAGTCTTTGCTAAACTCTTAAATCCTCATAGTTTGAACAGTTACATCATCTCTAGCAACAGAATTTTTTGTTCAAAAGTTTAAAAAAATGAAGTTATAAGTGAAAGTGCTGATATTTCTGTATTATTACATGTTAGCTCCAGTTCTCCATTGTGACTTAAGCACTCCAAATGTAATATCGTCTACAGGTTTGAAATAAAACAAATACTGTACTGTAAATAAAAGTGAATAGAACCAGAATATCTTGGGAGAAAACAAGGAAGAATTACATTTCATTATGTTTCTCTTCCTTAGAAGTCTGAGTGTTCCTGAAGCAGTCATCATCAATCTTAATACAATATGGTGCAAATGCCACAAATATTATGCAATCATGCAAAATTTTAGTAAAAGTTCAGTTACCTACAGTGTTCTCTGTCTTACGCCACCTATTTCAAAATCCTTAGGACATATAAAGAGTTAATCAAGCCTTGGAAGTAACTCTTCCTAGTACTTCCTACAACTTGCATCTTAAAATAATACAGCAGTGTCAGGACTGGCCTCAACAGCTCCTGATTTTTTGTTTGGTTTTTTGGGTTTTTTAATTTGTTTAATTTTCAGAAATGTCAATATCAAGCAGAAGAATGTAAAATTTTATGTTTACTTCATAGGGACAATGAAAGGAAGTCTTGATACCTAATAGGCTCACTTTATATTCCAATTACAGTATTTCTATTAATACATTATTTAAAAGTCCAACTCATATGATGATAAGACATTTCATTACAAATATCTTATTTCTCAAAAGAAATAATCTTTGAGTCCAAATCAGTCAAACATATGCTTTCTTTCTCTTAGAAAATTAAGGGATATTTTTGATCTAAAATTTACTGGAAAGAAGCGAAACAACTGCATTTGCTTTGACAGACTTTGGGTCATGCCTACAGAAATATAAAATGAGTGTGTTATAGAAACCACTTTAAAAGTTTTAGAACTCCTGTCTGAACCTTAAGGCCTTTCTTTGCTGCAGCTTATGAACTTCTAAAAGGGTAAACTTTCAAAGAAATCTGTAGGAAATACACACAAACCCCCCTTTATTTATGATCAAACTGTATGTGATTATTTTTCATGCATAACTCTTAAAATTCATCCCAAAGTGTCTTGATTTTATTGAATCTTCAACGTGCATGGAAACAGAATTGAACTTACAAAGCTATTTGAAACTTAGGCTTTTGTAATAAAAATGTAAAAAAACCCTCCTGGGTTACATATTATACAGCAGAAAACTTAGGAAATAATCAAAGAGTTTGCAACTTATCTTCATAATCTTCATCCAACAATGTAGTTGCACTCAATTTTTTCCAGAAAGCACAATTCAGCTACTAGACAAAAGAACTTCTGAAGAATTTAACGCGTTTAGTAGAAAAAAAAAGTCACTAATCCATTTGAAACAGATTCCTAGTGACAAAATAAGAAAGAAAAGCCTTGTACTTTTCAGGGTATGATAGCACAGAATTGTAGCCTAGTTTGTCTAATTACCGTCCTTCCAATTGTATGTAAAAACCAGGTCTTCAATGTGAATTATATGCGTAGTGTGTACTTTTAAGTACAATTTCTTTTCAGATTTTACTTTGTTTGAATGACTGTAAAGATCAGATCCTATATGTCATCCATATGATCCTCAGAACAGAAATATTCCAGGAGTGTTAAAAGCTGTACTGGTTTAAACTACAGGATCTAAAAGTATAGTCGTTCTATAGATTGCGATTTATGCTTGTGAAAGTCATTTTGCTTCATCTCTCTATAGTTTTTCTCCTATATTCATTTTGATAGAAAACATAGATGTCAACAGACTTCAGGTGACACAATAATAAATTTTCTATTTCATGCTAAGAAAATAGGTCTCTTCTTTCCCCACCTGGCGGAGTTGGAAGAAATTTTCAGGGAACAGGAATCTTCTCCGTTATTTGTAAAGGAAGATTAAAGTTCACATGATATTGAAGACTGAGGTTTCTTCAGAATTCTCAACTGTTTAGATTTTGGTACAATTCTAATTTCAGTAAGTTTGCATCACATTATTACAAATAAACAAGTACTTTTGAAGAGTGCAATAGAATTTAGACCTTTTTTATTAAATAATTCATTATGAGCCCCAACAGGGAGAAACCACATTCTTCACCCTCTGACTCCTACTTTTAAATTCTTTACTAAAGAAATATAGTTGTCAAGTTCAGTCTCTAAGAGGAGTTTTCATAGAAAAAGGAATTGAAATTCTGTTAAAAGAAGCAGAGCATTTTGCCTTTTCATCAGTTAGATCTGTTGGATTACAGCTTCATGCTTTGAGAAAGAACAGGGCATTGAAATGCATTATAAAAACAGAGTACACACTTCACCTTGTCTCCAATGATTTACTTTTACTACATTCTTCTCCAGGTGTTCTGTAGAGAATTGCATCTGACAGATATGGAGAAACATTGAACAGCAAGCATTTGCTAGGACACCTCTGCTGATAAATAGGAGACAAACGTGCATATATATGGATGTTTTTGATTCAGAGCAGAAGAGGAACGGCAAATATTTTCTAAAAAATGCTTCATTGGCAATGTTTATGTTACCATGGCCTTCAGCTAAAAAGCAGTGGAATTACTTGGAAAAAAAAAATTGATTTTTTTTTGTGTTTAATTCAATTTTGGTTCCTATATTTTGAGGTGTCATGATGATTGTATACTCCAAGACATAAAAGTCTGTCTGTAACATGGAGATCACTGACTAATGAGCCCAACAAATGACAGAAAACTATGAGTTTGTGTAAAGCAACTTTAACCCACCTATGATTAACTTTAAAGGCAAGGTAAGGAGTGCGAACATTTACTCAGGCAACAAGCAACAGTGAACTGCGCACCAAAAAGGGAAAATAAAGATGAAAATAGACGCACAAAAAAAAACAACAAAAAACCAAAAACACCAAAAAAACCCAACAAACCTGTGAGAAGTGCATTCTGCCTGAGCAAGTGACAGATAAAACCTGGGTTTGTGAGTTTTCCCCATGGGGCTCATGGAGAAGAAGAAATGAAGAATGGACATGGACTTGCAAAACAGAAGTCCAGACAAGAATGTCAAGATAAGTGAAAGAGAGAAGGCAGCATAAAAAGCTGACTGCCTGCATTTACTGAACAACAGAAGCTGAATGGCAAATCAATAAACCAAAAAAGAGAATGACAAAGAAAATGGCAGGAGGATTAAGAGCCAGTTGAGGAACAGCTATGCTGCAGTGGGCAGCAATGAGGAGAAACATGCTGAAGGAGAAGATAGGATGAGTGAAGAGAGAAGCTGCTATTCCCATAAGAGAAGAGATAATGGAGATAGCTTTGAGAAATTGCCAAAGTAAAAACAAAGACATTACACAGAAGAGAAGGCAGGACAGTTAACAGACAGGAGAAATAACGCAGAATAGAGCTTTAAGATGAGAGACAGTGTTTTTGTGACTGGAGAGTCTTTGGTGCAGACTAAGAAATCTGCCACTACAACAGATCCAGAGGAAAGTCAGTTTAAAGTCTGCCAGGAATAAGCATGCACACTGCGAGGTCAGGCATGAAAGGAATTTTCAAAGAAACATGGGGAAATATACAGACATTGATCACTTTCCATGATGGGACACACCCTAGGTTTCAAATGAAAGAGAACAAGGGGATTACTCCAAACTAGTGGAGCTACTGAGACACAAAACTGCCCCAGGTGATATCCAACGGAATTGTTCCAGCTACTGCGGAAGGAATCTAGACATGGTCTTTCTCCTCTGGAACTACTTCTCAGAGGTAGATTATAACAAATTTATTAGATATTTAATATGATTTCTTGCATTAAGTGCAAGAATATATTTTGTAATATAAAAATATACACTGTAGTGTAGGGTATACAACATAAACATATACTTCGGTAAGATAAGATATTGGTGCCACTCAGTATTATATTAGACATTATTAATGGTAATGGGAAAGAAGAGAACTAAACTGCAAACAATAAAATATCCAAAGACAGACTCAAAAGGAAATTTCAAATATATGTAAGAGAATATTGAGTTCCAAACAGACAATGAAGCACTAATCAACACTCATTTAATATCTTCATTATTACCCTTGGAAAGAAAAATGCAAAGGTATTTCACTACCTGACACAAAATTGGCAACCCTGTGAGCATGGGAAAGATCAGATCCTTGAAATGGAAAGACTCCCTGACATTAAGGAATGGAATACAGATATGGATGAAATTCAACTGCAGAAAGTAAAGGTCATTCATGCAGGGACCAATAATGAGAATTTCTTCTATAATCCAGGAGCTTCTCAGTTGGAAACAATAAAGAAGGAAAAGCAGCTGGATCTATTAATCAGTCACAGAATATCTATGAGCCACCAATGCCATGCAAGCATGAAAAAGTGAATGTGATTCCAAGTTATATAACAGAAGGTTACAGGCCATTCCTCAAAGAGCCATGGTGTCATTCCCATAGTTTTAATGGTAATACACCAGCAAGTGGTAGATTAAAGAGCAGACACAGACATTTTCTAAATTAAATAACCAATGGACTCATATCCTGAAAAATTATTAAGTGATGGCAGTTTAGCACAAGCATTGTAGAATTGTTCATCTATTATTATGCACTAAAACTAGGTATTAAAATCAGGGACTGGTCCCAGTTATTTTGGTGTAATGCAATTCCACAAAATAATACAGATTCAGCCGCAAGACAACTTACAATTATAGGTTTAATCATGCAAACACTTACATCCATTAATAATTGCATATTGAGGTACTTTTCATACCTCAGATTCAAAATTATTGGTTTAATAGCTCTCCATTTAGTAATCAGAGGAGGTCATTTAGGATAGGAATGTCAGTTGACGAGGCATATTCAAATTAATATGCCAAGTGATACATATGATAATGGAAATCACCGAATAAGAAGGTCCAGCAAACATAATGCTTTTAAAAACCACACATTTGCTCTTTTGTTTATTGAATTTGTTAATCATCTTATGCAGCACAATTATTAAGAGAGATCTTAGATTACTAACCATCGCAAGTTACACGTACTGTAGGTAGTCATTCAACATGAACGTTGTAGGTCTTCTAACTCTGCATATTTTAACATGAAATAACTTGTGTGGAAGAATAGTATGAGAACTGCTAACAAAGCAGCAAAGCTAATTGTCAAAAGACTGGGTAGCATAATTTGCAATTTAGTACTTTTTTCTAAAAGTATGCATTGACAGGTTGCACACTTTTTCCATGGGCAGTATCAGTTTCCTGGCAGTGACATGCGAAGACCCTGATCTTTTTGCAGTTATGCAGTGGTTAAGAACTTGGTTTCCTGAGTATTTGCCTTTGCAGCATAAGATTTATTATATATTCTTTTTTCACCTAGACTGACCTGGTTTTATTTTATAATTATTTGAAGAATATTTCTTGCAACATTTCTCTAACAGGAAGAAAGGAAGTGAAGAAAGCAATCAGTAGGAAGTCAGTATGAATTATCTATTTCATTTAAAATCTATTTCTCATAAGGATTAAATATAAATTTTATGAATATTTATCATAAGAAAACTGCAGAAAAGATGGATGGAGAATTTATTACAACAGGATAAAAAGAAAAAGAGGATTTCTAGGTGTGCTCAAATACAGAGATAAAACTAGAAATTAACAACAAATTCTTTGTATAATTTGTTTGCATTTTCTCGTCACACGGACAAAACTTTCTCTTTCAGTTAGGCTTTTGTAATTCATTTGCACAACCAGGTTTCATGCTACAAACTTTAAACTTCCTGAAATGCAAATTTCTGTAGGATTTCAAACAGCATGTATATACTATTTAACATTTCTTCATTATTTAAAGACAATGCAATGGACTTATGGACACAGAATAAAATAGTATTCAGTGGGCCGATAAAGATTATTTGTTGGTTTTGGAGTTGTAGGGGTTTTTTGTTTTCTTGTCACATTGAAGAGACTACACTAGTCGATCACTTAAATTTGATGGATTAAGTTCTGTTCAAACAAGCCAACAGGTACTATCAAAATCGTGTCAGTTAACTTATCGGTCCAGAAATTTTTTTTGTTGATATCTGCTTCCAAGAAGTATAAGGATTTATCAGTAATGTTTAAAACAAAAGGACAAGAACAACTTTTAGACCAAGCCAAAACATGCCAGTACCTTCAACAAAAATGACAGAACTAAATACAAGAACCTTCTGACTCTGAAAGGTTCTTACTCATGGAGCAATCTTGTAACAAGCCTTTGTTGGCTCCTGCCAGCTTAACTGTTCTTAGTATTTGATGAGCTTGTTAAAACATACAGTATAAAAATTACATACCCAATTACTGATGCTTTAAGACCAATGCCTGTTTAACTGATTTGGAAGCTGACACAAGAAGGAGGGTGTCTTGTATCTCTTTGTGGAAACATTCCTTTAGAATAAGCTAATATATTTTAGAGCTACTGTTATCAAAGGAAAGACAGCCCTGTAGCCTGTACCTCCCAACCCCACTGTGCCTCCTGTTGTAGGAATTGGAGAAATTAATTCAGGATCCTTTCTCTTGTTCCCATGCTCTCATTGCAGTATGGAAGCTCTGCTTCACAGTTTCATAAAGCTCTTTTAGATCACCAATAGCACAGGCTGGAGTCCTACAGGGCAACTGCCACTATCCATGGGCAGCAAATAAATGGAAATTATCAAAATTGTGTAGGCCACCACTTACACAAGTTATCAAATATAAAATATATATGACTGAATTCAATTGCTGTTGCAAGATCATGATGAAACACTGAAACAGAAAAGTTGCTTTTGAATATGCGATATGGTCTTTTACGCATGGAAATGTATTTAAATGACCATCTGAAATATGAGAGGGTATTTTTTATTATCTGCTTTTCCTTTATAGCTCATTTTCACAGTTCTAAATTTTCTTGGTGCTAATTTTAACTTCCCATGGTTTACATACCCTCTAACTTTCACTTTAAAAAGCAGTCTGAACATCTTAAAAAACTTCTTTGCTAATTTATTACATAATTGAGTAAATTATGAAGAATTTATTCACTTTCCCGGCAGAACTTCATCCAATCGATGTAATTAACATCTAATATTTTGCAAATGAAGCTGACATCCTGTAACCTGGCCACTTGCTGATCATGCAGTACTGTTACTTTCAACTTTGTCTAATTTCTAATTTCTATACTCTGTCTTGTTATCCCATCTTCCTTTTCTTTGTACAGGTCTGAAGCTATTTGAACAGCATGCTGCTCACTGGCCCATTACTTGAACATTTTCCTACTAAAGAAACCATATTTTTTACTGAAAGAGGGTCAGCCTTGTCACCAGCAGGTTCTTCCTCTGAGGCCGGATGCTCATTGATGCTCTCATTTTGTTCGGGATGTGGTTTTAAAGCCATTCTGTCAGCTTGCACTTTGTAGTGGACTGACTTGATCCAGAAGTTAATTGCATTGACATTAAAGTGCTTTAACAAGCCTAAAGTATCAATAAATCATTTCTTTAGTCACTGCACTTTTCCTGCTGCTTTATTGATATACTTCACCTGAACTGATAAATAGGATGAAAAAGATCTCTTCCTTCTAATATACTTTGCATGCTTAATAATACCTTTCTAAAGAAATAATGTATATTAATATACATGAACACATAAAAATATGTCAGATTACTTTAGCTTTGCTATTCTTATCCCTTTTATAAGATTTGGTTTTAGGAAGACATTGGATTTAGGGAACACAGCGTTTTACTTGTTATGTAGTCTGACTGATGAGTCCAACTAAAAATCCATAATAAAGCTTCTCCAAATAACCCAAAAACTCCTCTGAAGAAAATTATCTTTTTTTTTCCCTTCCTCTCCTTTCACGGCCAGATCTGTCTTTACAAGTATCTTATGAACACATGCTGAGTGCCAAGTGCACTCTGCTTATGGGCAGTCCAGAGCAAAAGTGCTTCCACTACTGAGAATAAATTACTGTTGTAATGTATCTCTTCACTTGAACCCACACTTCAGTGCAGCATATCAACATTGTTTTCCATCTGTAAATCAATAAGCAAAATTTACTGTGAAATTTTAATTACTTCTTCTTCTTTGTTACTAAAACATAATGAGACAATAAGCTGACATAAGTAACCTGTCAAACAAAGATTTTATACCCATTCATAAAAAAATCTGTAAATGCAATTACATATAATACTCGTCAAACTTAAATGTGTGGTTGAGAAAAATACAAAAGCAACAAGGAACTAAATTAGCCATATATTATTTATTGTGCATACATGTATATATGACTTCAACTGCTGGACATGAAAAGTTGGCTTTGGGAGACATGGAGATTTCTGCATATCTGAATGAAATGAGAATTTTGAGGATTTTTTTTTTAAGAGAAAATATATTGTTTTGAAGATTATTTTTCTGATGTTGTTAAAATATAGGTCATACCATGGGGCCACTAGATAACAGGAAGTTTTATCATTAATCTCAGTCAGATTTTGAAAGAGTCAGTGCAATGAACTTCCACTTCATATTGTTCCCATTATAAGAATGAATGGTATTTTGTATGCAGTGACAAGGAGAAAAGAAAATCAATTTTGTGGTTTTAACCTTAATCAGCATACTTGCATATGGCAAGCTCTCACTGTCTCTTTTGTGAATATATGAATCTATGGGTTTGCGGGTGTGTTTTTTCCCTGCTCCTCATTTGGCTTGTGACTGAATCATTTTTTTCAAGATGGCTTGCTACTGGAGACCAAAGCTGTGGCAATTTCCTCCTGTAGGCAAAAGAAGAGGAACATAATTTTCATCTCACAGGTTCTAACAACCCGTGTGGTTACTGGCTTTAAATATGCAATGAATAGATTTGAGTCTGTTGGCAAGAATGGGGAATAACAGCATATCTAACAAAGTACAAATTTTTCAACTTGCAACCAGAAGGGTTTAATACCTTTAGCCAAAGGCCATTTTAATGCAGCTAGCATACTGATTAGAAAAGATCACCCTAAACTGCTTGAATGCAAGGTATGATAACCTTTAAAGGAAAAATGAATCCATTTTCTAAGCGCAGCAGACAGAAAGTTCAAATGATAAGAATCACTTGTCAAAACTAATAAAACAGGACCATATCTAATATTAGTTTTTTGCACTACATTTAGCATTTAAAATTTTAAATGGTGCCTTATTGAAGAAGTAACATGATTTGTGGTGCATGCTTTATGTGCAAAGGGAAACTAGAAATATTCAGTCTTTTCATACCAAGCCAAGGGAAAGAGAAGCAGCATGAGTAAAATCAAAACATTCAACAAGGTTCAAGCATATGGTTCATTCAAGGAAGATTTATTGGTTTCACTGGGATGTAATTCATTATTATTCATTAGACACTTAAAAAGTTGGGTATCTAACTTAAGGATCATTACAAGATCACTATGTAGTTGAAGTGTTAGGAACTTCCTGAAAGCAACTTATCTCATTCTTTTTTGGGTTTTTTTTAAATAAGTCTCTAAAATAGGAAGGATTAAATAGTCACTCTCTCCATAGATAGCAGAGGCAGTGAATATGAGTATCTTATCCCTGCACCATATGTCTCCTTACAACAGTATTTTTTTCAGTCTGAGATGCATGCTCAAATTCACAAACTGAGATTAATGTGGCTCTGCTCTGTGAAATAATTTTTGTATGTGACAAAATTACTTGGATATTCATTGTATGAACTTATTATGAAAGTATAACAGCAGAAGGCTCAAAAAATAAGAAAAAGAAAGATAAACCACAAGAAGAAATTTTTTTATTAACATTTCAGGGTGGTTAAAATGGGATGACGGTGTTCTTTTCAGACAAGTTCCTATCATCTCACAGAGCCAAGTTTCTAATCTCATTTTACCCTTTTAGGGAAACAGCACATCAGCATTTAACAGTAAGATAGATGCAGTTCCCAAGGGGTGAAAAGGCTGCTGTTGAGAAGCAGTAGAGACGGATGGAAGGAAACAGAGGTGAGAATTATAGAATAATACAATTACAGAATCTTTTAGGCTAGAAAACACCTCTAAGATCAAGTCCAACCATTTACCCAAGACTGCCAAGTTGCACACCTAAACCATGTCTCCAAGTAGGTAGAAACAATCAAAATTATAGGCTTTTTGCCATTTTAAATCCCTTTTGGAATGTCAAAGAAAGTGACTCTCTAATAAATAATTACTGAAAAAGGCAATTCCCTCTAGGCTGTGGACTGCTATAAAATGGATGTTACCTAGTATGTTGGATTTATTGTACCATGGTGAGTACTATAGGGCAAATTATGTCATCCTCACTTGTACCTCAGACCAAAGATATAATTTTCTTTACAGACTGAGAATGCATGCAATAGCAGTGTAAACCGTTCTTACTGACTCACTGTAAAAGGAAGATGTAATAAAATGTAAAAAAAGCTAGTAAAAAGTAATTTCTAAAGTATGAGAAGTTTCTTTATAACAAAGCTCAGATGAAAACTAGGTTCTGATGGGCTCCTACTTTCCACCTACCTTTGTAGCAAAAACTTTCCCCTTTTGCAGTCATCCCCGAAGCTTCCAGTCCCCCTTGGGTTCTTATTCCTGCACTGGGAAGAAAGACTAACAGTTGCCAAATTTACTTGAATGCTACTGTCTCATAGGCAGGCAAATGCAGTTAAAATATACGATGTAGACAACTACTTTGATTTGCCTACTGTTGGGATGAGCTCAGATTATAATGGTTTATTTACACTCAGTTTTATTGCTACCAATAAGATTAAATTATATTTTCATTCAAGAAGGTTGTCCAGTTACTATATTCATAGCTGGTTGTAGGCCTGGCCTAAAGAGGGTAAATGTTTCTTAGTCAGATATTCTAGATAAGCATCACCAAAGCACAGGGCATGGACACTAGCAGCGCTGTGAAAGGACAGGGGGCTTTCCTACCTTTCTTACTATGCCTTTAAAGCATGAGGTGTTATGCCTGGGCATTCATACTCAGAGTGTAGGCTGGAGAGCAATTAGTTCTGCAGCAGTTCCACAAGTGCATGCTGATGACTTTTGTGAGGTAACAACAAATTGGAATCAATGGAGTTCAGCTTTTAACAGAATAATAATGGCAGAAGTGGCTCGTACAACTATTCACCTTTCAAGCAAAAGATTAGATCATCATGTGTCAAGATTTTTAAAGCAGAGCCGTAGCTCAGCCATGCATTGGCTAGATGAATGGGGGCTGTGTGTAGTAAAAAATGATAGCCTTTTTGGTTTATAGATATTTGTGGGGGATAGAATGAACAAAGTGATTTATTCAATGAAACTTGTTATTGAACTTACATAATATTCATATTATTTTAAAGAAATCTCTGTTGGAAGGGAAATAAGCTGTGGCTTCCCAGATTCATTTCCTCTCTGCATTCTTCTACATTGGTCCATTTCTAATAATTGTTGCACACTGAGATGGCATCAGTCTGCCTAATTTAAGTACTTAAAACAGCAGAGAGGAACTCTCTCTAGATGACTTCAAAGATACCTACTGTTCACCATTTTCTATGCACAGAAGTTAGGCACTGCTTTTTTACTTCTAGTAAAGTAGGTGTGAAAAAAGGTATCTGTACTGTAGAGATTAGATCCCTCTCTTGGCTATTAGGAAAAGCATTTTATTTTCTTGTTTATTTTTTTTGTGTGTGGCTTTTCTTGGTGGTGGTGGTAGTTTGGTTTGTTTGGTTTTTTTTAATTAAATACAACATTTTAAATATTTGACCATATAGCACAGGTATCATCTGACATTGACTCAGGGTGACAATACAGAAATGGGCTGCACAGAGAGGTTGTGGAGTGTCCATCCTTGGACGTGTTCAAAACTCAGCTGGACATGGACCTGTGTCATTTTCTACAGATGACCCTGTGTTGAGCGGGAGAGTTGGACTAAATGATGTCCAGAGGTGCCAGTTGATTTCAGCTGTTCTGTTGATGCTGAATTGATTTTGCCTTTTTTGCTTTTATATATTGTCTATACATATACATGTGTAGCTCTGTATCCTATTAAAGTATTTGTAGCTAGCATTTCATCTACTCTATTAGACAGAAAGAGAAAATAAATTCCCCAGTGGGTCCAAGCTGGGGGTCCAAGGTTAGATTATCTGGGAAACCAAGGTTGAAACTAGCTCCCTGAGACACAATGTCATAAACAAAATTTAGTTACTACCTAAGGGGGGGGGCACGGGGAGAGATGCAGAAAGGGTTGGACCAAGGAGTAATTACCTCATTACTTACATCTCTAATTGGGGATTCTTGTCTTGTTATACTAATTTACTAAACATATAAAAATTGTATGTGCTTTATGTTATGTGTGCATCTTCGGGCACTTTCCACCTAGCAAGCTGTGTCCCTAAGGACCCGTATAAATGTAACCCCTTTTTATCACCTAACTGTGTCTGGCTTGTGATTTTAGGACCAGCAAAAAGGCTGTGGTCACTGTGATTCTGGGATTTTGCATTCCTCCTGGGTCATCTGACTGGGCTTCCAACTCTTACATGTGTTTTTTTCATGCATGAGTTGGACCTGGAGCAATTTGTTCACCCATGTATGTCTCCTGACACAATGGCTTGATTTCCCGCTCATTGGAATGGACCATTCTTGAGGCTGGAGGAGATAATGTTTGAAACCAACCTTCTCCCCTGGCACTCCCCTCTCTCCAGTGTGCTTTCCCGTGGGATTCTTGCAAGCACAGCCGTAACAAGTCAAAGTTCACTCTCCTGAAGTCCAAGGTTGGAATCCTGCTGATTGCCTCCATGCCTTCTCTCAGTATCCTGAACTCCGCCATCTCACGGCCACTGCAGCCAACAGCCAAAATCTTCAATCAGTTCTCCCTTGCTTTTAAGGATCAGATCCAGCAGAGCATGTCCCTTCATCAACTCTGTCATCCACGTCATGAATGTATCACACCAATGCACATACCTGGATTTTTTGTGATCTGCGCTGTTGGCCTTCCAGCAGATATTAGGTACCTCATGAAAAATTTCCTACAAAAAAGAGCAAATGGAATCCTGTCTCTTGGTCTGCAATTTTGTGGGTTTTTAATAAGACTGTGCACTTGGGTAATACAGAATATATTCCACTTTTTTTTACAGCCACGGTTTCCACAGTGCGACTTACCTTGTGTATTAAGTCTGGTTTAGTTGTCTTGTTGGGTTTTTTGTATCTCTGTGTCACTAATTTTAGGATTTTTATTTCTGCAGAAAGAGAAGTGAATCTCTCCCACTTAAAACCACAATTCCCTCACAAGTTACTTAGCAAGAAACTATAAGATTAACAAAATAAAATTCAATTTGAGCTTGAATGTTAACCAAACAAGCACCTTTATGCTCTATGAATAATTTAAGAAGAAGCATAACATGATAAAAAAAAGTAGTAAACAATGTGCAGAATGTCCAGCATTCACAACTTAATATTAAATCAAATTTTTGTTAATCCAATTGAAGATCATTCCTTTAATTTTTCTTTTTAAAAAGATAATGACCTCCGGGGTAAATTCACCACCTGTTTAAGAAAAAGAGAAAAAAAATTCAGCTTCAGAGTACATTTAGTCAAGGAACAATACAATGAGAAATTTTTGAATGTTTCAAGAAATCTAGGAGACTAAGCTAAGAAATAAATTAAATACAAACAAAACTTGAAGAACAAGAAGAAAATCTATCAATCACTTTCTGATGTAGACTTTTCATTTTCCTGTTATTTACCAAAAGAATGTAAATAACAAAACATGAAAACAATGTGAATGAGTAGTTGAATGCAAATGTCCTCAAGAGTATAAGAGTATATTAAGTTCTGTTCAGACAATGACACCCACTAAGTGAATCCTCCAGACTTGAAATTCATGCTTAGATTCTTCTCATAAATAAATGTTAGTCCTATATAGACATAAAATGCCCTTGGTGTACTCAATTGTGGAAAAAGGTGAAAGGCCACACAAACTAATTTGTGCACATCTGTACCTTAGGTATGGCTTTTAACATGCTCTAAGAGACAAAACAACAATTAACAAGTGAAGGTATCATGCTCATAATTTCATAATATCTGACAAGTAGACACAATTCCTGGTATATATCATTGTCTCAGGCTTTCTGCAGAAACTGGCAGGCATGTCTAACCTGTACTAACTTGTACTGAGCTTATCTTTTCCAAGACTTTTTGTGACTTCAAGAGCTAGATATGCTTGATTGTAATGGAAGTTAAATCGTGGAAGAAAGAAAGATGTTGGAAAGACTGGTATGAAGAAACTGAAAGATTTTCTTGGATATTCACAACATTTTAGTCTTAAAGTTTAATATGAAAGTCTTCACAAGTGATAGGGAGGGATGCTGTGGTCTTATTCATTGAGGTCTTTGCAGGCTTCTGAGTGAAAACTATAGAAGAAATGGTGCAAAGTGCTGGAAGTATTCCTTCCTTATGGCCTTCTAATAGTGCTGGATGCATGAATTGGAACCAAGGACGAGACAAATGACCAGAGCTGGTGTCAGGAATATGTCGAGTACACTGGATGAACATCTCTGCTTTTGACATCCCGCATAGGTATAAAACCAAAACTATATATTGAACATCAGCTCCTCATCATGAATTACTGTTCCATGAGTTCCAGTACATCATATACCTAGGGCAAATTGGCAGTAATGCTATGCAGCCTACAGAGAGGATCTGGAAAATTTCCCCAGAAGATTCTGAAATCAGAAAGACTTTCTACCTCAGAAATATGAATTTTAGATATGACAACATCAGCTCTCCAACCTAGAAGGGAGACAAAAAGATCCCTTGTAATCATACAAGCAAAGCAAAGCAAAATTGAGGCTGTGCACTGCCTTGCTTAACACCAAGAAGCCAAATTTTAAATGTAGCAGTGATTTACAACGCTCACACACATAAGTTATTAGACTAACTCCTGAGCAAGAGCAGTGTGTTTTAGCATACTAATAGGAAGCTTGACCTTGACTATATGCCTGTTGTGAATGAGGAGGATAAAGAAAAAGAACAGAACAAAACTATAATCTAATGTGACTGTTCAAGTATTTAGTTAGAACTTATATTAGTGGCAAATATTCTTGCATATGAGCAACAGCTAAGATTATTATTGGCATATTTGTAAGATACAACATAATCAAGTAATATTTGTTATGCAAAAATACGAATTAGGCTATATTTAATGTTTTAGGGTCGAATTCATCTGACCTAATGTTGGGTGTGTGCTGTACAGACATGTTCAGCTGCACAAGTCACCCTAAGATTTTTGAATGGTATGACAACTCTTTCCACTGATGATTTAGGACTCATGTATTGCTAGCTTCAGTGTAGATTCCTACATTAGGCTACAGTCATAGATTGTGATAGGCTAATTGACTATAACTGCAATAAAGTGTTCATTTTAAACTATTTAAATAGCTTCCCAGCTGATGAAGGTCGCTGCAAGCCAGTTCAATTAAGTTTTCAGCGTGTCCATCATGTCTGGGTTCATCCAGCAATCTCCAGTGGCTTAAAATTACCAGGACGGCATCAAAGGGAAAGTTTGAAACAGAAAAATGTTTAATAAAGACGAAAACAACAAACCCTTACAGAGAAAAACCGATGCCAGGAGCTCAGGGTCTGTGCTCCTGCTAGAACACCCCAAAAATGCCACGAGGCTCTTTGTTCAGCCTCTTTTGTGTAAACTGAGGCGGGACCCTTGGCCCTCTGCCCAGTAAGGTTGCAGCAGGTCGGTTCAGCAGACCCCATGAGGAGCCTTCATGCTGGCACACAGCCAAACAGGGAGAGAACTCTCTGGCTTTTGACCTTATTGGGAACACAAAGAGCAGAGCCCCACACTGCTTCCAACATGAAAACCCTTGGTATAGATGAGGTGCACTGCAACACCCACCAACGCTTTTCAGATAGTCAAAAATTGACATCCTCCATTCTGTAGACCCAACAAAAATGTATCAGTTTGAACACAAAAGAAAAGCAGTCACCTTGATCCAGAAGGCTGCAGAAAGACAGCTGTGATTGCCTGGCCTCCAGTTTGGAGATGACTTACGGTCAGGTCAAATTTAAACTAAAGCAAATACTTAAGTGTCTGACAACATTATGAGTGCCCTCTTTGTGACATTTCCCTAAGATACCATATGCACCACAGATCAACTCAACTAGGATTGTTGTGGTTTAGGATTGTAACTGTGTACTTTAAAGCTACCACTCCTTTTTTTTTTTCATGCAGCAGCTTATCATAAACATTTTTTTTCTTAAGACATATTGAGTTAAAGTATGTTAGTGCATTCTGTGGCTCAGGAAATATGTCTTACTCATGTGCAGAAACAGCAGAAATACAGTAAGACTTTTATAACAAGATATTAGCAAGTTCAAATGCATTAATGAGTTTCAGTATCACTGAATGTGCCTTTCATAGATATACATGAAAGTAAGAACATAAATAGACTTTTTAAGCAAGCTAGGACTGTAATGAGCTTGGGTTATTCAAAAGTGCATTCTTTCATGCTCTAATCCTGGGGTTAAGTTCTAGTAATTTATTCATATGTTTTCAGCTAACCAAGATAATTACAAACAAGTGATTGAATATTTTGTTTTATTTTAAATGTAAAGAAAGAATGTATTTCTACATTAAAATATATTCTTGCAAAAGAAGGGATATTTGCAAGAAAGTAAAATTTATCATATATTCACTCCATTGCACATCTGTCTTTACAGAAGATGGATCACATGCAGTTGTCCCTCACTCTTCTGATTTTACTGAAACCTTTAAATTGAGGAACTGCATAAATTTACTTCAGATATGTCTGTCTGAGTCTACAGCTTGTCTGAAAGAAGGTGACTGGGGGTCTCAATTTCTAGATTCCACTAGGCTATGGTGGTAGGACTCACATCTCTGAATCCACTCATCTGAAAACAAGGTGTCTAGCCTAAAAAAGTCATCTTGGTCTTTCTGCACTGAATAGGAAAAGATAGACACTCCTAGAGACTGAGCCATCATGACCAGCTAACTCTTTAGACTAGATAATTGTACAACTGTACAATTGTTTCAGTCTCAAATGATTATAGAAAGAGGCAATAGAGGATTTTTAGATTATTTACCTAAATGGCATAAGGGAAAAGAAAGGTGGAAGGAATTCCACTTTGAGAATGCTCACCCTTGGCTCTCCCTCACATTAGACAGACAGCTATTACAAAATATCTTGTTCTTCACTGCACAACGTGCTGCAAATTGCACTGAATAGTACACTATTGTGCAAGAAGGAATAATAGCAGCAGTCAAAGCAGCAATACTTCAGTCATACTTCAACTATTTTCTGCAGATCTACTGTACATATAAACCGCACCTTTAAAAACAAATTTGGGAGGTTCAGGATACATTTTTACAAAATTAAAAAAAAAAAGGCTTTAAAAATAATGGGGAAAAATGAATTGGAGAATAAAACCAGGTCTCTAAAAATTGGGTTTTCACTAACAGCTTTTACTACCAGCTTTTACTTACTACTAGTTTTATCCTCAGTCAGAGTATATTTGCTATGTTAGCTACCAACTGACTACTCACACATGCAAATCCTCACTGAGAAAGGTTTCGTATTAACAAAAGCATGTGCTTCAAAGGAAAGATTAATGTTATTCTTTCAAATATGGCAGAAATTACATATTTTATATCCCTTTTCAAGCCCTCTCCCACTTAGAATGTACAGCATTTGCTTTAAAACAATTACACTATATGAAGCACTGTCTAAAGTATGATCATTTGAGTATTACTGGCACAGAAACTTCAGATCCAGAAATATGCTACATTCTTGCTATGATAGAAAAAAGTAAAGCAGAATGAAAAATAAAAGTTCTTATTGAAAACCACAAGAATATTAAATACAATTTGAAACTGAATTGTCTAGTAATGTTCAATGTACTTAATATGTCTGTTTTTCACAGAAGATGGAGGTTAAGAAAGTCAGGAAAATTCAAAAAAAGCAAACAATCTACTGCTAAAATTTTGCCTTGCCAAGCACAATTTATAAAGCTGCTAAACAGCTTTTGAGAGATTTGGAAAAGTATGAAGAAAGCTAGCAGGCAGAAATGCTAATAGTTAAATAAATCCCATTCTTACTTACATGAATATCAGGACTTAGAGAGAAATGATTAAAGAACTGTGAAAACTGCCAGCAATATGTCAGACTACAAAGCTAGAACAGTGCTTCTGGGTGTTCAGGCAGATTACCTATCCAGCCCTGGATTTTGCCTTTAACAAAAGCAAGGGGATTGCATCATTCTAGAAATCTTGCTTTATGAAGAAAGGTAGTGTCATCCTACTAAAACATGGGTGGATGAAAGAAATATATGGATGAAAGCAGGTACTGCAATCATGTCAAATCTAGATATAGTGAAATATATTCAAAAACTATCATATAAACCATTCTCCCTAGGTTTTATCTGTGAAGATGGTCTCCAGTGCTCTAGTGATTTCTATTTGTGACCAGTTAGATCACAATTCCTTCTAATATTACTATGATAAACAATAATTTTCAATCTAAACTGCATGGACAGGAGTAGCTTTTTTTGTGCGATTTGAGGTCCCATGAAACCATTCCCACTGGTACAATACATGTAAGTATAGTAATCACAAATAAATACATAGTTAAATGAGAGGTTTTCATCTAAGCTTTGCAAAAGTACAGTGCTGGGACAGCTTTCTAACTGAAGTAATATAGAAAATTTATAAATACTTTGAACATGGAGTGTACCTGCTTTAGGAAACAAATCATTATATATGTGTTACATAGGACTTTATATGATGCAATTACTTGAAACAGATTCAGTGACACAGATGATCCATTCCATCCTTTGGCCTGCTCAGAGCAGGTATCATTTTGTAGGCTGCTCAAGAGAAAGGTTAACAGTGTCCTGTTTTCCATATACTGGCCCTTTCTTGCATTCACAAGGTTAATAGCACAGCTATATCAGTGTGTATTTGGTATTTGTGGAACTGTGCATATGAATAAGGATTGCTCTTTGATTTCACTTTCCCTCCTTTGAGCTGAAGTCTTACCAAATAAATATGAGCACCATGTTGGTGACTTCCTTGGAGATACACTGATTTACACCAGCAGAGGTGTAAATCTATGCTGTTGTTGCCTCTTGCAAAAGTACAAAGAGGCTTTCAAAAAGTAATTATTTGGAGCTGTACTTTGTTTGCCATTCATTTCTGTGCATTCAAGAAAATGACACATTATTCTCTGGAAGGTTTGCTGTTGGTAAGCCATTGCTTAGCAGGTGATATAATAGGAAATTACTTCTTTCATTATCTGTATGTGCTTCTAGTGATTTATTCACAGTCAATAGTTCTGATGATCTCTTCCCCACTTTTATTTACTTCTGTTACTCTGTTGAATTTTCTTTTTTTAGGGGTATGCATATATCAATTTCTTGTTCAATCATGACTGGAAGGAGAAATGCCACTTTTTGTTTACTAGGCTTTTCCATTTGTACCAGCTGCTATGAGACAGAGCCGAAATCCTGTTTAAAAGTTCTCCAATTATGCTTCATTATTTTATAACATTTTCAACAGCTGGATGCTTAATTACATGCACTACAGAGCAGAAGTATTTTCTCTCTTTTGGCAAGTGTGCAGCTGCAAATCTTGTGGCTTTAGCATGCTATCTAGAACACATTAATCATCCTTCTAAAGATCCCTATCAGCAATAGCAATGGAAAATAACTGAGAATGAGTTATGCAACAAGTAAATGATCAATTGCATATGTACTTTGAATATTATAATTTGCAGCTATAGTGCTTGAAAGCACCTAATACTATGAATGAAGTAACTTAGCAACTATTGGTTTTTGAATGTCTATCACTGCAACTATTTTAGTAACAGAATTGAAATGATACATTTTACAGAAACCAGACTCAGAGACCCCTCTAAAGGAAAAAAATATGTTCACAGAATAGGCATTTTAAGTTTGTAGGACCTGAAAGTGATATTCAAAAAAGGCTTCTATTTCTTCTGATTAATTTTTGCACTTCATTTCAATGTAGGCCCACACTCATGAAAACATTGCTATAAATTTAAGCTCTGATAAATAAAATTAGTATCTATTCAAAGTATTGAAGATCACTTTATTCTTAAGAAATGCATGAAACCTCAAAAAATCTGAAAAATACTCGTTAGTTTTAAAATCTATTCTATCAGCTCCATGGAATCTACACAGCTCTCTTCTGTAACCCAAGGGGACAGGTTAAGGAAGTGTTAGAGATGAGCCATGTAGTTTATTTGACCTAAAGGGGCCCTATAACAAAGCTGGAGAGGGACATTTGACAAGGGCATATACTGATACGACAAGGGGGAATGGCTTCCAATTGAAAAAGGGTACCTTTAGACTGCTACTTTTAGATTGCATATTAGAAAAAAAATCCATGGCTGTGAGGGTGGTGAGACATTGGAACAGATTGTCTGGAGAAGTTGTGAATGCCCCATCCCAGGAAGTGTTCAAGGATGGAGCTCTGAGCAACATAGTTTAGTAGAATGTCCATGGCAGGGGGGTTGGATCTGAATGATCTTTAAGGTCCTTTCCATCCCAAGCCATTCTGTGATTCTATGATTTTGTGATTTTCTTTGCTCTTATAGTTGGACAGAAAAATCCCTGCTCACCAGAGCACCACAAACACAGTTTGTCAGCTGGCACCCTGGGCTGATTATCAGTATTTGGGCTACAAATGACACTCTATAAACATTGCACAGCTTTTAAATCACACAGGGAAGTTGCATAAAAGTAATTACGTTTCAGGATGAAGGATGACATGATGCCTGAGACCTGGAGCAGCTGCAGAAATTCAAAGATCTCTTTATTCACCTGTTTTGCCAGGTAAGAATGTACATTGTTTGGAAGTTTGGATCTGTAACACTGTCTGAGTTGGAATAGGGTTACCCAAAGCAGAGGCCTTTTATGAAACTACTTCATGTAGCTAACTTTTTTTTTATTTAAAAAGAAGTTCAGTAATTTGAGGGGAATACTCGGAGAGAAGGAAAAGGACAAGATTTTTGCAAGTGACTACAAAACAAGATGTAAGTCTCAGTTTAATATCTTTGGTTGGATCTCATAATTCCCTACTTCTCAAAAGAAACTGGACCTAAAACTACTTTGCTGACATCTGCCTCTCTGATTTTCAAAATATGAAATATCACTACAGTAAAATGTGATTAATTTATCCTCAGAAGTGGAGATGCTAGTCTACTAACAGTAAAACTACAGAAAAAAGTATTTTTATGTATTTAGAAATTTCCAGATGTTAAGGATGACACAAAACAGAAGACACACAGAGTGAAAAAGAGTAAGTGCTGCAAGAAAAGGGTAACAAAATTTTCTGATTAAGACAGATACTTTCTACACACTGATTATCCCCAAACTACTTCTATCAGTAATAATTATTGACTACTTCGATAAAGAAGAAAGTCATGAAAAGCAACATAAATAAGAAAGAGTGGAAACATGTTTTATAAGGAGAAAATAAACAACAACAACAACAAAAAAATTACCTTGTCTGACTTACAACAACCCCTTGTGACTGCACTTCCAGTCATGAGAGCCAAACATTCCCTGACATCTCAGCCTGCCCCAGTGACTGATCCTTCCCATGCTTACACACTGGCTTGCTCATTTCCTAACAGTCTTCAACACAACACAGAGTCCTTGACAATACAAGCTCTCTCCTGCCCCCCAGTAGCCATTCTTATCCCACTTGCTTCTCACTGCTTACTAAATGTGTTTTTCACAACCACAGGTTTCCTCTTGTTCTAGTCAAATTTAGGTACATTCCAACCTGCATTCTGGGCTTCATAACTGACTCAGTTCCAGCCAAGGTCTCTGACTTCCTCTTGTTACACTTGGATTGCTTATCGGGGAGTGGACTTGACACTGTATCTTCACAGTAGCTTCCCTAAATCCATTATGGTATGGATAATACAACACAAAGTGAATTAGGTTGATGGTTTAAATAAAGGAATGCAGACAAGGTAAACTGATTCATTTCAATAGTACAGACGACCAGACACAATATGAGCAATTTTGGGAATATTTACCCAAATATTCAGCTTTACCCAATACCCAGCTGATAAAAAATAAACTGCTGCTATGCTTGACAAACAAGCTGATGTTCCTTAGAGTCCATTGCAGTAGCTCAAAAATAGTTTTCGTGAGCATGCAGAGAATTTTGGCTACTAAGCAGTGATCACTCAAGCTTGTTAAAAACATAAACATTTTGCATCATGTCTCTTCAAACTCAACACATAGAAAACAATCTTCTTCAAGACTAGAAGTAGGGCTTTGGCCAAACTTACACATTCTACAATCTATTAAAATCTAATATAAGATCAATAATATATAATATATAATAGCATATATATAACTTAATGTAGACATTAATTTATTTTCATCATGTTATGATTGACTTAGCGTAAGGTGCTAACAGTGTTGCTAAATTTTTTTTTAATTTTTATTTCCCAGGGACACTGTATTTTAATCCAATAAACCTGATCTTTTCAAGACATATACAGACAATGAAAGAAGATAAGCAGGTGGCAAAAGCCATGAGACATTCATTTGGCTACTGAGTTAATTTTCTAGAGAAATAAGCCATATCATGATGCTTAATTCCCTCATCTGTTACAAATTATCCTTTAATACATATGAATATAGTATGAAGATAGTTGCCTGACTGCCCAGATGCAAATTTAAACATATTATTTTAATTATAAAGAAAATTTGTGGCACAGATAATTTTGGAGACAGTCATAGCATGGTGTTACAATGCAGTAATTACATTTCAAAGGGAACCTTTCACTGTCAGTAACAGTGCTAATCAATAATTAAGATATGAGGATGATTAATGCAATAAGCCAAATTAGTTTCATACCTGGTTGCTAATATTGATGACTCAATTACAGGTGAAAAGTGAAAGCATTTTTTAAATGTTTTTGAATATGCTTTCAGGACTTAATTTTTAACATATTATGAATTTAAAACATTACTTTAGAGAAGAATATATGAAAGATTTGTTGTAACTGGAAAAGGATTTTAATTGCCATGATTCATTTTTGTTTCTACTACAAAGATTTTTTAAATATACTAAAGAATCATCATCTGTAAGTGTGGCAATAAGGCTAAATTTCACCAAAGGCAACTAATAATTTGAAAAATAAGATTTCAGCTTTTCACCAAAGTCACATTTCATGTTCTGACAGTGCAAATATAAAATTATGAATGCAGAGTTCCAAGTAATAATACTAAGTCAGCCTGTCATGTTGAAAAGTACAGAGTATCAAAGCCTTATGGCATCACTGTAGTTTATTTATGTCTTCCATGGGGTAGACATTGCTGAACCAGCACCCTAATCACTAAAAAATATGCAGCAGTATGAGACAACTGCCAAGATTTCAGTGTTACAAATATCAGTCTTCAAGGAATTTTGCAACAGGCTCACTCAGAAAAAAAAGTCAGAACATACTGATTAAAAAAGAAACAACAAAAAAATCCCCACATAGACATTCCCAGATTTTATTAAGGAGTACATGCACAGTGTTGTAGAGGTATTCTGATTTATGATTCTGAAAATGCCTTAATGGAACACACTGGTGAAGCAGAAATACATGAAAACAAAATTGTATTGCATTAAACTTCAGGGAAAAGAGTGCACATTGTTCATCTAAAAGCACAATGATTGAATAAAGCTTTCTCTGGGATTACACGTCTTCAAAATTTAAAATGGGAAACTTCAGATGTGAGTTGTCATAGATAGCATTAAAAAATGAGCTATCTAAAATCAATTGGTGTCATGTTCCTGTGTGTTACCTTCTTAGCAAGATCAGACAGCTAACTCAGATCTTAGAGCATTTGCTTCCACACCTGATGTGACCCATCTACTACTTGGAATATAGAAAAAGATAATTTTATGAATGAAAAAGGATACTGACTTACTTTCCAAGAAGAAGGAATACCAAATCACCTAGAAGGCTGTTGGTGACTATTTGAAAACTCATTTCAATGTGCCATGCTCTGAAATTTTTCCTTTAGATCAGGACTAATCTCATAATCTCATAACCTCAATAAGATGTTGCTGCCATTTGTTTTTGAAGACTTGTTCTCTTAGTAACCTTAGGGAGGCAGCCAGCAGGTCAGGACTCATTAACCCCAGCCAGGCAGCAGGGCAGGATGATGGGGGCACCTTCCACCACATTCCACGGGAAGGGGATTGCACTGGCAGGTGAGGAAGATGTACTCAGGGCCCTAACTCAAACATCAGAAATGGCATTTGGTCACTTCAGGACAGCAGCATCAGCAAAGCTGGGAGAGAACAGTGGGATGGAGCTGCACTGTTCACAAAGTTCAGCTTCCTCCCAATGTACCCATGCATATTTCTGCTGCTGCTGTACAACTTCACGACTTGGATGTGACCTCCTAAAAAGTTATGCTTTATAACCCTGTGTGGGTTTTTGTGGGCTTTTTCCTGGTCCTTGCAATACCTTTTGGATTCTTTAGAATTGTAAGATTGATACATAGAAATTAGTGTGGAGGTAGATGATTAAAATAAGAGGCTCCATTATGGATATATAAAACTCTGTTCATAACTTGGTAGGTTTAATAAAGTTATTCTCACCACTAACATCTTCTTAATACCACACAGTCTCGGGATTAAGAGAAAATCTGTTCTTCCATGGAACAGAGGCAGTAATAGAATTTAAGATACTACAAATATATGCAGTAGTTTTAAGCAGATGGAATAATGCTGAATTATGGATGTATTTGCCGTGAGTATTGAATACTTAATAGTGGTTAGTGCCTTCAATCAAAGGTACCAAATAACAGAAAAGATTACCAATGTACTCATTCTGAACACTCTGTATGTATAACTAGCAGACAATTTCATGCACTGATGTTAGGACATACTCCACAGCTGTTACAGGTTTCAGCAGTGAAAAAAAACAAAAAGAGGAAAATGACTGAGAATAAATGACAGCATGCTTTACAATGTCAACACCTATGCAATGCATACAGAGCTATCACATGGCAAAGGAATCCTTACAGCACCAATATTACACCTTAGTGAGCAAGTGGACTCTTGCTCTTCAGATTTGCACAACAGCTCACACTACTGAAAATGTTGAATTATGGAAATGTGGGCATCTTAGACAAGATAGCTTTTTTCATCTTATAACTGATCGACTGTTAAATTATGTTGGACTGCTGGGGAAAAAGAACTTTGACTTTCCATTTCACAACAGAATTTAGGCCTTTCCATCTCCCTATGTACTATGACACATAGTTGCCGCTTTGTTCCATGTCTACAAACAGGATGGGGACTGCTAGATAATGCAGACTTAGGACTTTTCATTGTCATCTTTGTCTCATACAGTCCAAAGCCATACAGGAGATGACAAACTCCATGCACACTAGCAGAACCAAGTTTAGCCTCATTACAGAGCCTTTTCAATGAATTTACTTAGCCAATAGCATAATGCAAAAGCATAACAGACATTTTACTTCAGCAAATCATAGAAGAGTACACATGGGATTATTTTTGACAAAAGGCTTCTTGTACATCCTAAGAAACAATACACAATAATCCATTATTAAACTTAAAACTTTCTCCTATCTCTGCAAAGCATACATCTAGACTTTCACATCCTGACTTTATTTACCGTATAAAATCAGTCATTGTTCTTTTAGCCTTGTTGCAGATATAACTGTATCCACCAAAACTAGGAAGCTTCCTGATTCACACAGCAGGGTTTTTGGATTCCCAGCTTTTCTCTACCTTCTGGGGTCTTTTTACTTTCTAGATTTCCCACACAAAGTTACAGAGATGAAATTCATAACGCAGAAAAAAGCATCAATAGACATTGAACTTTCATATAGCATAAGTAAGAAATAAGCCTAAGTTTGGTTGGGTGAACTGTGTAAATGAGCCCTGGCTACTTTATTTCTCAACAAAAGAGCAGGCTCTGGAAAATCCAAGGCTTACTTCCCATCTATATGGTTGATTTCAGGTGCTCAATAGATACTCTGGAAATCATCTCTGGTGGCCAGCTTAGCTACTTTCTGACTAATTTTATGTGTCTGGGACCTCAAACTCTGGACAGGATGTTCTGACATTGCAGAGGATATAATTGCAATAGTATTGAATGGAAATTAAACAAATCCTTTTGCAGTCCAAAATAAAAAAGTGCAGCTGAGGCCTCAGTCAACCTAATCTCTCCCTGGAGCAAGTAGAAAGACACATGCATCTCTATAAGGTGAAAAAAAACATGTAGGACCAAACTCTAATTCTAATTCGTCACCTTGGAGGAAAGATCTTCATAAATTCCAGTAGAGTTTACATCATTTTGTGCAGTTCCAGTTTCTTCAATGGAAAAAATGCAGGAGAAATACACATGCAGAATTTGTGGAAATTCTAGATTAAATGCCACTTATCAGAACTGTAGGCATATTTCTGGGTAAGTGACAAATTGTGAGCTGTATAATCAGTAGTCAGCTCACAATTTTTCTTCATTTATATAAGTTATTGCAAATTTTATTTACCAATCCCTATATCTGTGACTGGAAAATTATTAGCAAACAAAAATGTTAAAATTATTTTCCACTTTGGATATGGTTATTTTACTGTGGTTTTGATAGTTGTTTATTTAGCTCCCATTGTAAGACCATGAGGAACCACAGTTTACAGCTTTCAGAAACGTTACAGGCAAAAAGTGCATTTTGTTCTGCTTGGAAAGTAATTGTCAAATTTTGTCCTGGATGACATTTTCACATATTTGCTCCAGGTTAAATGTACCATTGCCACATTAAAATCTGAACACATTTCACAGCAAAGTACCTATTTCTGTCAACAAAAATCAGCTTCTGTGTTTGAAGAAGACACCGAGCCACCTGGAAAACTTCAAAGAAACATTTTATCTGGTATAGTTAAACTGATTTTTGTGTGTGCAGTACTGATTTCTCTGAGTTTACAATGCTGGTTGCAATCCTGCTTTCTACATAATTGCTATTTGGACTATTAGTCATGAATTTAACTCTTCCTAGATAAATTTTATCACACTGTACTGGCAGTTTACTGTCTTGTGTTGAAATATTTTAGTATTCTTTTTAGGCATAAAATTAAAAGGAGAAGCCAGACTTTCACAAGGAAAAAAGAATACTAAGAGAAGGTAAAAGTCTCTCCATAAGATGTTCCTTAATTACTATTTCCCTTGCTAGCGTTAGGTTCCTGTACTTGCACAAAAATGAAATAGAGGATTTGATGCAAGGGTCATTCAACTATTAAACAATTCTGTATGATAAACAACAGATCTGTTTACTTGTTTTTGGAAATAGAAGCCATTGTCTTTAGTTACTATTTGAATGTAAGATTTTGAGAATTCAATATACTTCCTCATATGTATCTGCAATTTCAAGGGATAAAAAAGCTCAAGCAAAATTGTCAAGGGACATCTATATTCTTATATGAACTTAAATTAGCAGTAAAATCATAAGTAGTATACAATTAGATCCTGTACAATATGAAAAAGTAGACTTTATCTATTCTGTCTTCCTAACTGTGAAATACATCTGTCTTTTAAATAGTCTCCCCAAAGAAGTTGTTAAAATTTTGTGCACTCATCTAAAGCAAAACTAATACATTGAGTACACAGTCAAGAGAGTAGCTAAATCATCTGTTGCATCTGTTCCATCTCAAATACCCAAAGAAAGCATCAAAGTGGGCGGAGGCTTGATAGAGGTAATGCAGGATGTGAGGCAGACAAATACTTAGCATTAGATCCGGTGAGAGATGCTGAGCTCGACAAGAATTTTAGGAATCTCAACCCACAGATGAACACTCAACACACTGTCAAGTGTTTAGGAGGGTTGTAGAATGAGAAAGAATAGGGAGAGAAAATTGATCCACCAAGGAAGGTGATTTTCATGACTATCACCTGCAGTTGTTTTGTTGAAGAGCTGAGACAGCTCACTTGTCCTTTATAAGCAGGGCAGAAAAAAGGAAGGCAGTGCTATGGCTCACATCTAATATACCTGCTTAAATTAGCAGGCATCAAGCCAAATGGGAGAGAAAAGATTTTTTTTTCCTGACCATTCTGCTTGCTGCTGAGGAGTGAGTTCTGTTAGGTACTTCAGAACATGGAATTTTTGAAATAACACGGTCTGACCCCAAGGAATGGAGGCAGGAGGCAGGCACCTCAGGACTTATGCCAGAGCAGCTATAAGCAGATGGAGAAAGAAAACAATACGTATTGTGAGTAGGGCATATCAAATTTTAAGTACTGTTCACTTTAAGTGTTTTAATTCTCAAAATCCCCAAAACTCTGAAGTATACCCTGTTTCTTTCCACACACATCCCAACAGTATAAAGGTGACAAATAGCAGGAGTTCCAGCCTGTACAGCTCTATCCTTCACTTCTTACATGATTACAAAACCTTATTTATGGTTATCTGCATTAGCCATATTGATCAGAATTGTGTCAGTGGTAAGCTGGAAATGATGAAATGGAGATGGGAAATTCTCTGTGAAACTTATAGGTGAACTTCTTGGAGACCATTTTTTGGTGAGATTTTAAAGAATTTGCAGTTCTATAGTTTACTTTGTCTGAGGCTGTAGGTTGTAAGCTGGGCTCAAAGACTGGGCAGTGGAGGGGAAGGCTGGCTGATTACTCCAGCTGTTTTTGTCTGGGTCAGGTTAAACCACTTCAGAAAAAGTGATGGGAGAGGAGGCTGTGCTTTCCCAGCAAACATCTGTGTATGCTCAGCTTGGAGACCCATCTGCAGTGGAGGATGAGGCATGCAGGGATGTAGCAGGGTGCCTACAGTCCATGTGGGCAATGGGAGATTCCTGTGAAGAGCAGAGAGCCCGGCTCTGCAGGGAGCATGACCTCACCCCAGCACAGCTGGAAAGGGCCTCTCCCAGGGAGACATAAATATGTTTGGAAGAATTTAAGTTGATGATTTTTCAGTACTGGAGGAAACAAACCTTGTAAGAACATGAGAGCTACAGAGAACTGTTCTCTTCTAAGGAGAACTTTATCTCATTTAGAAGAACTGATGTTTTCATGATTAAAAGTATTTTTCTTTTCTAGCTCATATATTTCTGTTTAAGTGCGGACTACTTTTGAATACTGGAAGTCATTGGTATCATCTAGTGCTAAGATAATGAGATTCATCTGCCCTAATTAAAGGGTGTTCAGTCAAACTAGGCTTCCTCTGTACTTACTGAAAAGAAATAAGCACTTCTTAAAGGTCATCTCATAATAAGACTTAAGGATAAGCAAAATTAATTGCCCTACAGAGGAAATCTAGAATGATCAGTTTTTACTTGATAGCTAACTCCTAGTGTCTAAAATTGGGTACTATGATTCCTTCCCTTCTCATACTTCTAGTCCTAGTTCTAGCAATATTTCATATATGCATAAATGTAATACCTACACTTTTGAAGATGGCACTTGATTCTGTCCATGAGTTACGTCAGCAATAATTATCAGACTAGTGATATCTTGTAAAGGAGAGCCAAACCTTTGCCTGTTCATTTGCACTCATATTTTTTGAGGATGATCTTTTCATTTGTGATACAAACTGTCATCTTTTATTAGGAACTATTAAAACCACTGGACTTTTGAGAAAATTGAATATCCTAAAGTAGAAAGCAAACAAGTTCATGCAGCAAGGCTAAAACTGCATGATTCTAGTGCAGGAGACATTAGATCCAAACTAAATTAAGCTAATATTTTTTAAGGCTGCAAGTAAGAATTTGCCATTTATCTACATTATTGAAAATGTTTATTCAGCCTAAATGCAAGAAATAAACCAAAATTATATCAAACAATCTGATGAACACTTTAAAAGAACAGTAAGTTTAAGAAATCTCTTCCATAATTACATGAGTCTTAACAGAACTTCTCTGATCTCTCAGCCATGCAAAGATATAATAATGTTCACAAGTAAAATAAAGCTAATATGTTTGCCTTATTTAATTTACATGTCATGGAATGAGGTACACATACAAAGTGACTGCATTTACTGCATTCATATTACCCCAACAAAACCTGACATTCATAAAGATCTATGAGCTGCAGACACTTATTTCTTAAATGATTTCTCCTGCCAAAGACACACATGAGGCCCTTTCCCAGAGCTATCAGTAAAATGTCACTGTGGCTCTGAAGTCAGGGACACGAATTCAACCACAGAGATGAAAAGTTAAGGAGGGTTTACAAAGGCTAGACAAACAGTACACTAGATGAACAAAGAGAGGAATTAACTTGACATATGTGAATCATGGAAGTCTAAAAGATTGTGAAGTCAAAAGAAATATCTTAGGCTAAATGCAAATGAAACCTTTTATTGCCACTGTTCACTTAAGAAAATTGACCCCTAGAATATGGGGAGAAAGAAATTTCACTGCAGAGGTAAGAAATATGACAGGGGCATGCAGTGGTTGCACATTTGAGAAGAGAATGGAAGCCCTGTACAGACTGACAAGAATAACAACCTTTCATTCAGTGGGGCCTCAGAAGGATTTGAAGCTGTCATGTTGCTCAGTGAAAGACTGGTGATGTATGCCTTATAAGTAATGGGGAAAAATACAGAAGTAGTCATGGAAGAAAGATTGCTATGAGAACCTGGTAAATATTAATATATACAGAGTCATCTCAATTATCCAAATCGCTAGCCAGAAAAACTCTCAATTACTAAAAAAAAAAATATGTTCTCTGAAGCAAGAAGAGCCAACCAAAGAACAGGAAGAGGATCTCCCTGACTTTAAGGGCAGCATATCATGCAGATACCTCAGAGGTGGGCTTTGGTGTCCTTCATTCCTGGGCAGTGAAGAATTTTAATTTTCCTTGCAAAAAGCAAGTTGTTCTGTAAAAATTCTTATCAGTCATTATAATAACAAGATACAGACTGTTCCTGGGAAGTTTTCTGTACATGATGGTACTTGAACTTGCTATTGTAATCACTGGGTTGATCACCAGATCTCACCAAAGATCACATCAGGAGTTATCCCGGTCTGAAGAAGTCTAATTATACAAAACAATTAGGAAAAACTGGGTTTTTTCTAATGCTTATTGAGGTGCAGCATTGAAATCTGTGATTTTTTTTTTGGAATATCTGATTGCATGGGGTAAAAATCACTGAACACTGTGTGCTGCAAAGTGCTAAAAAATTAGTCATCAAGCACGGAGGAAGAGTAAAAGACATAAAGGAAGATCATATAAGTAAAGACATCAAGTAAGCATAGCAATTAAAGTTATTTTATTTTGTACCAATACTTTAGCCCTGTGGACACAAATGAGAATGTATGTTCACATATAGAGAAAGATCCTATAGAACTCAAGTATGACAGACTCAATAAAAAATAAAGGAAAAACATGACAGAGTCATTAAAATTATGTAGGTCCCTTAAGCTACCTTGATCCAAGGCTGACTAAGTTTATTTGAGTACAGCAAGGAGGATTTTGCTGACAGGCTAAACTCCATTTCAAAACTGATAGGCTGCATAATACAGTACATCAAGTAGCACTGTGTTAATGCATTTTAAATGTCAACTTACATGCAGTGCCAGTGCAGAATGAATAAATCTCAGAAAGCAGTCCATCATTTAAACATTTGATTCTGAGCAAAAACGATCTTGCTAAAGGGGCAACTTCCTTTTCTGGCCACTGGTTGTAAGGAAGGCTTCAGATTCACCCGTCTTTCCCAATCTCTTCCTCCTGTCACATAAGACCCAGAGATTGTGCAGGTCTACTCACATGTTGTACAAGTTCTGAAACAACCACCAGTTTTATAAAACACTGACCAGTTCTTCTGATTTACTTTCACATTGCTATTGGCTCTGCTTCTAAAAATCATGTTTTCCAGCTGGGCATCCAGTATGCTATAACCTTGTATTTAGGTACTTTTGGTGGCTGTAAATCAGTGATCGAAACTGAGATTATGTTTTTTGTTTGGGGCCATGAGAAAAGCACATCTGGTCTGGTTTAAACCCATTGCTAACCAACATATCTCGGAAAATTAATTAATTAAATCCTTAAATTCTATTGTGTGTCTTTTTGAACATTCCCATATTTTTTCTTCACAACTCAATGTCCTGGGTTGCTATAGCGGAGCGGGGGAGAAGCAGCGCGCAGTTTGTTTTCAGAAACTGCACTCGCTGCTCCGCGTTCCGGCTCCTGGATGACCGCGGGACAGAGCTCTCCTTTGATTTTAGTTAGTTTTTAGCTAGCTGAGGCAGAGAAGTTGCCTGGACTTTGGTTTTCCTTTTTCTTTGGACTTGCTTAAACCTGCTCTGGACTGCACACCCAGCAGAGCACCGGCAGCTCGCACCAGTGGCCCGCCGGGCCAGGCCTGGGCCGCGGCACTTCCAGTGCCGGAGGGACTGAGAGGAGACTGAGTGAGCTGAGCTACAGCCCTCGAAGGGACTTTCTGAGTTCATCATCTCTATTGGAGCAGCAAGAGGTTTTATTGTTTAATAGTGTTCATTTTTTGTGCTGGTGAATGCTTTGCCCGTTAAATAAACATGTTTTTTCCACTTTTCTCCAAGAAAATATTTTCTCAAACCAATTGGGGGAGGGGCCAATTGAATTTGCTTTCTAGAGGAACCCCGTTAGAGGTTTTCTCCAAAATTTTCTCCCAAAGAATTAGCAGAAAGGAGTAAGTCACAGTTAAAATAAGAAAGGAAAAAAAAGGGGGAAAGGCAGCAGCCACCTTGAAAGTCATCCATCACAGCTTCTAAAGTGTCAGAAGTCCTTTAAGCAATTTTTTTCCCCATATCAGTTTACAGGCAGTGGCTCAGAGACCATTAGGGCTGGAAGAAAAGCAGCAAGCTGTCTGTCTTGTTCACAGCCAAAGAAAAAGTAAAGATGGAACAATAAGGATGACAGAAAGACTGAAAATAAACACCTAGTTAAATAAAAAAATTGAAGTATCAATGACAAATATTCTTAAATAATCAAATGTATCTAGACTTTTTCAAATAGACAAAATTATATTGCACTGGAAAAAGCTAAAAACATGGATTCCTTTCTAGTATTCCTCTTCAAGATTCCAGAGACATTCTGATCTCACAGTCAAAACTTCCTGAAGGTACCTGAGACAGTAAGAAAACCTCTTAACTACTTTTTATCTTCTGCATAATGAAGTAGTCCAGACACACATTTTGAAACAGTTCTGGAATTAGAATAAGAGCATTATTATAACAAAGAGCTCCAGAACTGCTGAGTGACAGGTAATTCACATGATAGACTTGAATGCCAAAAGAACAAAAGGAGACAGCACTTGCTAAAATTGTTATCTAGTAGATAAAACTTAGTCAACTGTAGTACCTTTGCTGGAGTGTATAATTAAAAAACAATCTTTCTACTTAGTTTAACAGTGCAAGTCTAAATAGATCAGAATTAACTACACTTGAGTAGCCGCTGCAGTGTTCTAAGCTATAGAAAATCTTAGGATTATAATAAAATATTTGTAACAAGGAAGTCAAGACAGAGAAAACAGTACTCAGAATTTAAGACAGATATATATGATAAATAAGCTTTCTAAATATAAACCAAATGCTTTCTGATAAATGAACAGGGGAGAAACAATCCTCTCATCTGTTTGTAGCATTTCAGGCAACAACCCTGACCTTCTCCTTTTGTTCTATGTTTGGAAATGTCAAAGCAACAACATGAGATTTAATTAATTAATTGATCCTTGCTTAACAGCAAACTACAGTCAAGCAAAGCCTTCCATAAAGGATTACAGAAAATCTGATACCCTTTGCTAAATTCCCTGGACTCTTCTGGGAGAGGTAAAAAGGTTAAAATTATTGCAAACAAAGATGGAGCAAAGAAAGTCCTTAGAGTACTATATTTGTATTGTTTGATCTTACTTATCCACTTGAAACTGCATTTCCAGATTTTACTACTTTATATTTTCAAAATCTCCTTTCATTTAAAATATTTTTCACATAAAGCTACATAAAAAATAACCTTTCAAATTAGTGATGTAAAACATCATATACTGATTTGTCAAACTGAAAGTGTTTACTTTGCAGGATATTTTTGGAATATATCTATTATTTATGACAGGTGTGTTTGCAGTCCTCTGTCTTTCTGAGCTTGAATGAGCAAAAACCAAAGCAAACATTCTCTGAGCTTCTGCATTTCATCTGCTGTCTTATAAAAATAAGATAATTTACTCATTTAACCTCGCTTTGAATTAAAGCTGTAACAGAGCTTAAACCATAGTAAGATTTTTATAAAACTTACTCCGAGTTTAAGCTCTAGGATGTTTCAAGGAACATAATATTGGATTTAAACCTGACCTACTATTTCATCACATTACCTCAGATCATGAAGTTATTATTTTTTTTTATCGGAAAAAGTGTGAAATACTAAAGCTCATTTATATCGGTGTACAATTTTTAAAAATTAACATGCTATTGATTCCTGAAAACACAACATTGAGATGTTGATCTTAGAGTACTTGATTAAAACAGCTTCAGTCTGAAAGACGGGGATGACTCTCCAAATCCTGCATAAAATCTTGGCTTATTCTCATTGTGCAATCAGAAATATCATTGAGCTACCTGAAATGGCGTTTCAGGCCATTACCAAATGCAGATTCATTCAGTGAAGCAATTCTGTATTCTCTACCTCCTCACACCCTGCTTCTCAAAAGATAGCCAAGGAAAACATTGCTAACAGCTGAGGAGCTGCTGTACCTCAGGGACCAGTAATTACAAGAATAACAGAGTGGCTCTCCATAAGGAGCAGTGCCTTGGTCTAGCCCTGCACTTGGGTTTTCCTCAAAAGTGTCTTGGAAGATGAGGACTGACTGGGTGGATGTGTCAAGCTGAAAAATGCATCAGCAAGAGGGCAGAAGCCCATTTGGACTTCAGTCCAGTCCCAGTCTTTTTTCTGTGTACTCCTAAGCATATGCAGCAAATACCCCAAAGTTTCACAGGAAGCTGAAAATAAGAAGGAAAGAGATTGATGACACATGACAGATTGAAAAAAGAAGAAATGAAAAGGCTTGTGTTCAGTTTTGTGCTAGAGCATGAAATGCATTGCAATGATAGAAATATTCTTTTTCTCCTAAATTTGTCTCTTTTACTGACTTCTTCCTTAATAAACATACTTGTTTCCAGAAACAGGTTTTTTTGCATTCTTCCTACCTGATTTTCCTATTACAGATTTAAGAATTAGTCGAAATGCTCTTAAAACCACTGATTTTTGTAAGGCTTACAGGCCATCAAACAACCCGTATCCAACAATTAACACAGCGTTAAAAAGTGTAAGCAATTAATCTGCTCTATGATGCAAAAAAGCAACAGTACAAAGTTGAAAAAAATTCTTTAGGGATTGAGAAAATCCTAAGCTTAGCAGGAAAAAATTTAATAGAAGTAATACTGTGGTACAAAACATTTGAAATCATCATATATTTCTTAGGATTTTTATTGTTTATATATATCAGCCACCGTAATGCTTTTTTCACTCTGCAGTATAAACCATCAGTTTTTTCCATCTCAAGTAGTAGTGTCTGTTTTGCATATTCTAAAGCTTGGCCCCACTCCTACCCACTTTAGGTCAATAGGAGTTTAATGACTGCCTTGAATAACAGGATCAAGATCATAATGGCTGTCAAACTAACAAAAACGTTCAATGCCTTTAAGTGAAATAGATGACCTTCTAACTCACCCTCATGAAAAATGAAGCTGCTACTCTGATATACATACCATACATGCCCATATATTGAATTACTTTACAATTTTGCTCTATATGGTATCCATCATTTGTCACATTATGCTATTTTAAGTAGGCAACCTTGCAATCAATAGCATTAAACATCTTTCTTTGGAGGAAGTGCATTACACAATAAATCTCAGTCAAGCTGACAGAAGGGACCTTTAACCCTCACTTCCTCAGATGCCTCTGGACAAAGTTTTCAAACTGAAAACAAGAGTTAAGCAGAGTAGCACAAAATTCAGATGATCTTATTTTCAGGAGTGCTTAGAAATCACAGCCTTTGCTGAGCTCACTGAAGATTGGGAGCTGCATGTTTAACACCTGACAGCCCTGCAAAGCAGTTGCCCTAGTACAGATTTAGGTCCCTAACCTTAGGTACTCAAGTTGAATCATTTTGATCTTTTTGCTGTGGTGGCATAATTCAAGTGATTACCATATATTGACATATTCTAAATTAATCTACCTTTCAGCTATCATGCACTTAAGTAGACAGCTCCATATATCATTTGTTTAATAATCCATAGAGTTTTGTCCTTTCATTAATAGTTAACTGCATGTGTTGGACAATAAATTGGAAGAGGGATAGCATATGTTATAGACAACATGGCAGATAAATTTTGAGATGGCAAGTGATGTGTCAGCAATATCTAGTTCATTATGTGAAGCTCTCAAATATTTTAGGGAAGTTTCTGAAGAGGTGGCTTTATCTTTGTATTTTCTGACCTTCAGAACGGGTATTCTTACTATTTTATTGTCATAGAAAGTACATGCCTCCTCCATAATTCCAGTTAAACAGCATTTGCTTTCTTTGTTTGTCTTCTCCTCACCTTACTCCCTCAGTGCTTCTGAGCACTCAACACCAATAAATGCTAAAAAGAATAACATGACCACTCCCAATTCAGGTAGTAAAAGAGGCTGAGAAGGAAAACATTCATAAGTAGTCATTCCTTCAAAGTTCCAACAATAGCAGAAGCTCCAGAAGCTCAGAAAAGTATGAGCCATATTTCCCTTTTTAATCAGAATTTTATATGACAAAGTGTCTTTGAAGGTAGTTATAAAAAGAGAATAAAAGAAAAGTATTAAAGGATGAGAATTATTTCTTTTGTAGTTTCCACAGCTGAAAAAGTATGTAAGTCTGTCATGAGGTCAGTTTAGGTTGTTCCATAACATATGGAGAAAACCAGTAAATGGATGCAGGTGACGTGAAGAGATGGCAACCGTTTTTTGCCTGTTATTTTAAAACGATGCTGAACCTTTGAGAAGGAAATGTAAACTCAGACAAGTATCCTTGCTGTACTGTAGTGTGCAAACACTTTCTCATGTGTTGAAATCTACCACAGTAATAATTTCTTTTTTTTGTTCCAGTCCTGTGTACAAGACCACAAAATCCACCATCATTCCATACATATGTATTATTCAAGACTGGGGTTATTCAAACTGAAGTTCAAGAGCGAATATTAATGATTGTTCCTCTTGACTCACACTTTTGACTCAAAAATTACCCTGACTCTGTGCTACACTGATTTTTTATACTACTCTTAAGATGCATCCCTATGGCTGTTAAATACTTAAGAAATAGGCAGAGTCTCAGTAAAATCCAAATCCTGCCCAACTATATGCACTCTGCAGATTCTGGAGCCCTGATTTGGTATACATCTTCCAAAGGCTTCCTTGCCTTTTTTTTGCCCTACCCAGTCAGCTTACCCATGGAGAAAGTAAGGGATGAATCAAGGAAAGTTTCTTTTTGTAACTCTGTGAAAATAAAATTAATTTACAGGTTATCAGAAAATTTGCATCTAGATTCCTTTCCTAAAGAAATAGGCAGGTGGATAATTCTGTGGATGAACAAAGAAAAAATATTCTTGTTGATGTTACAAATATAGGACTATAAAGTATTTCATGTGTTGTAATGAGGGAAACAGTGATAAGCCCATATCTGTCAGACTAAAGGTTTGTTCCTTTTTTCCTGCTGAGATGGTTAATTTCTTGCAGCCTTTCTTATTTACATTTTAAATAATGGAACACCCATGAGTACCAGGCACTTTTCCACTCCTGCTCTGTGCAAAAAGAATATTAATAACATTATTAATAAAGCTGGGAAGACTGCAATAAATGTCTCTGTGCTTAAAACAAAGGAGCATCTTGAAGAACTCAGCAGATTTTCTGTTTTATGCAGGTTTGATAAGACAAGTACAATTAAAATGTTCTCTGTTAGTAGATTAGAAATGCCAATATATGTAACAGAAACTGCCTAAAGTGTAGGCACATTTGTTCAAAGATACTGCATTCCCAGTCGGTTACCAAATACTTGCTTCATTTCCTGGCCCTCAAATCCCTTCTCAGTTAAACTGCTGCAAATCAGGATGGAGCAAATGCAGAACCCAGGTCCCTGGTGCTAGAAGCTGCACCCCTAAGATTGTGGACTGATTTGTCCTCTAGATGACTGCAGGCCATGTCGATCCCAAAATATCTGTGAAAATAGGCTCACATGATCCAGTTATAATTGATGACAGGCATAATACATATGCTACACAGTAGGTTGGACATACATTGCAAGGCTGAGGAGTTGTGGAAACAACTGGAACAGTGGTAATGTATCCTGACAGCTTCATTTGGAGCGAGGGAGTTGTCATAGTGTTTCAAATACTGCAGGTTGCCATCAGGAAAATAACTAAAAGGACGTATTAAATTCATGCTTCACAGTCTACGCATAGCATTTCATATCTTTCCACAATGCTAGAGGACTTATTAGCTTAGGACATCAAAAGTAATTTATTTCACCTTATATGTGTTCTGTATTTTGCCTCATCTGAAAAAAACCCCAAACAAACAAAATTTAAAAGCCTGAATGGCAGCAGCAAAATGGTTCAGAAAGTGTTTCAGATTTTAGGTCCAACTGTATGTTTAGGATGGATAAGGCTTCATCCAGGACAAGGATAGCTATCCTCATTATCAACTGTTTTGTAAGAAATTCAATAAAAGAGGTAGGAAAACAGAAAAATTATAATAAGGAGTGCAGTCCAGCAGTATAGTATCAAAGGAAGAAAAGATGAAGGAGGGAAAAAAGGGAGTGATGCTGCTTTCCTGCCTGAAGGAGGAAACCTATTTTGTAGGATAGACATGCATCTTTCCCACTCACCCTGATATCTACAAATTGTCTTCCAAGTTGCTGACTTTTCCTATTCACTGCTTTTCTTTCTTTTCATCCTATTTTTTTGTTATCAGGGCTTCTCAAATATAACCACTAAGATTTTTACTCTGAATTTGAGACTGGATTAGACACCACCAAGCCTGAATACTACAAAATCACTGGAGCCTTATTTATATTGTGCTATCTTCCCAGTAACAGCTTTTAAGTCTGGTGCAGAGTGTATCAGAGTTTTAGATAAATTACTGCAAATACATAATTTAACAAGATCTCTGTACCAGTATCACATTTCATCCCATATATATCTATATGAAACACACAGTAGAAACATGAGGAAAAAGGAGATGATATGGCCCATGATCTATTACTGCACTCTATGCATGCTCTTACAGCTGCTCTGCAGATTCTAACTTCAAAGGCAGATTCAATCTTTTTTCCTTCTCTGAACAGTACAGCTGCTACACAAATCCCTTGTGCATTCAAGTCCTAGGGCTAAAAGTGTTGATTTTGGCTGGGGTAGAGTTAATTTTCCTCGCAGTAATTAGTATGAGGCTGTCCTTTGGCAGAAGTTGGGAGGGGACACAGCCGAAACACCCAACCCCAACTGATTCAAGGGATATTCCAGACCATATGACATCACTCTCAGCACATAAAACTGGGGAAAGAAGGAGGAAGGAGGGGGTGTTTGCAGTGATGGTGTTTGTCTTCCCAAGTCACCACTACATGTGACGGAGCCCTGCTTTCCCAGGGATGGCTGAACACCTGCCTTCCCAAGTGAATGAATTCCTTGTTTTGCTTTGCCTGTGCACATGACTTTTGCTTTCCCTGTTAAACTGTCTTTATCTCAACCCATGAGTTTCCTCACTTTTACCCTTTCAATTCTCTCCCCCATCCCACTATGGGGGAGTGAGTGAGTGGCTGTAGGAGGCTTAGTTGCTGACTGGGATTAAATCCTGACACTCATAACAGCAGATCAAGACTCAGAAACACACAAGAGGGAATACACTACTGGCCCCTCTCATCACTTCTGCAGAGGAGTCTGTGAGTTGCATTTATTTTTTGAAATTCTGCTTAGTTTGTCAAAGACATTCACAGCACACCCTGGCAGAATCCATATAAGAATGAAGACCCCTTCAACACTGTCTTAAATTCTGCAGTAAGAACTGACTGTTTAACAGTGTGTGGCAAAGGCCAAAATTCTTTGAAGGAGCATATGGTGAAAGAGCTTGAGCCTCTATAAATCATGGTATCTGATTGGTTACAGACTCCACCTTGTGCTGTGTGCTGACCATCCTGGTAAGCTTTGCTGGAAGTCAGTCAAAACACAATTCCTACTGGGACACTTCATGCTAATACATAATAAAGATGGTTGATAATTCACTGAAAGAGGAGGTCTGAAGGTGGGTGCTCTAAGGTAAGCCCTATCCCAGCTTGGTGCCTTAGCTATTATTAAGTTAGTTTCTTTGTTTTCTTCCAAATACCCCTGCAGTAGAACAGGCAGAGAGTATCCCAGAGCCTGGTAAGGAAGCCATGGGCTCAAAACATGGCATCAAACATCCCAGAACCCCAAAGGGCTGGATAAAACCTAACACTCAACTTTGCCTCTTCAGGGACAAGTGCCTAGTTCCAGTTCTAATGACGCTTCCCTAACAAGTACTATTTGTATGAAACTGAACAGATTTAGCAGGAGAAAATAAGAAACACCAACAAAAACAGGAGATGGAGAAATCTGAGAGATTTCTCTCAGATTTATTGCAGGAGACTGCAATAAAGTTCTCATACCAAATCAAACTTAGTGGTGCCAAAGTGGGACCATGAGGTCCCAAAGCCACCTATAACCCAAAAAAATGCTACTCCACCATTCAGCCTTAGGAAAATTTCTTCCTGCATAGTTTCACTGCCAATACAGAGCTAAAAATCAGCATTCTTATTGATCTGGCCTTGGAGCAGGGCAGGCTGTCTGCTCCAGAGAACAAGGTCTGCATGACACTATCTGTGTACTCTTCTCAGTTCCTCATGAGATAGCTCAAATGATAATTCAAATTCCGATGAATTTGTGGGAGATTAAAGGCGTTGGATAAGATAGTCAATAAATCCCAGAAGGAGAAAAGTAGCACTTTCAATAACCATCAGGTTTCCCAGTCAACCCAAAATGTCATGAAATGGTACTCAAAAAAACAAAGGTATGTTATCAGCTTCTGAACATATGTTGTGCCCTAAGCACTGACAGACTGTACCCCAGAGGCCAGGTCATTCAGTGTGCAACACTTTCTGAGATTATTTCATGGGCAACATAAGAGCATCTCCGGGGGGAAAAGAAAAAATGAGGAAGTACAAGTATTTCTGACATAATTTCAGGGCCATCCAGGTTAATGATAGTGTATAAAAAGTGGGTGATTTTAGCCTACAATAAAAAATGCAGTACACAGCTGAATGAGGGACATCGCTAAAAACAGTAAGAATCTCTGAAGCTTTCACAGATCAATGTAACCAAAAACACCTGAGTGGGCTGAAATTTCAAGTGGAAACTGGGATGTTGTGTTCCTGCAGATAACTAGAAGTCTGAAAGATAAGCTATATATGGCTGAATAACCTACATTTATAGTTAAGGTTGTCAATCAGGCTGGGTTAAAATACATGTAAAGACTGTAAACTGCTTCCAGAAATGCCTGAGAGTCCACTGCATATTTAACAGGTCATCTGATTTAAGGACTAAAGACATAACTTTCTCCCCTAAATCTCTGCATATAATGCAATTCAGTGAAATACTAAAGATGCACAAGGCATCTACAAATATTAAGTGTACAAACTGGTATGATGTTCAACAGATTACATCTGTAAGTGACAGAATAAACATACAGAATAACAGTGGGCTAAAGGAAGACCCTGGCAATATTCTGAATGCAGAGAAGAAAAATAATAAGCTGGTTTAGGGATTGCTGCTTGCTGTTCAATGTAAACATTGGGTTGATGAATACTTGTTACAAAAGATGTAGACTTCATCACACCGAGCACAAAAAGTCACAGCCTCAGAGGAAGCATAAAATTCAATAACACAGAGAAATATTTCCAAAGTGCAAGAAAGTCTTTTGGATTCTTACAGTTTGCCTTATGACTTCATGTGAAGCAGCATACGGCACTTTTCCAGGGAAGTGGGCACAGCACCAAGCCTGACTGAGATCAAGAAGGCAAATTGATGGGATTCATGGGGCTGTCCTGTGCAGGGCCAGGAGCTGGGCTTGATGATCCTTGTGAGTCCCTTACAACTCAGGATATTTTGTGATTCTACAGAATTTCTTTCTACCCACTCAATAAAGAAGAAATCTTTGCATGACTAGGTTCAACATTCATGAACATAGTTATTGTTTTTAGAAGTGTTTCATGCATGTAAGTATTTTGACATGGCAACTTTATAAAATACATTTGTGTGCGCACATATGCACAGGAGCACAAGCTGGAAGAGAGCCTCTTTCCTTTCAGCATGGTGAAAATATGAACCTGACTGGATACAGATTAAATTCTAAGTAGCACAAAAGCTTCTGGGAAGTTAGTTAAATTACTGTGTCATCATGACCAAACTACAAAGCCCTGAAAGCATAACTACCCTTGCTAACTTGTTTTAATCAAGATGTTCACAATGCTTCTTCAAGCAGTCAAAAATGCAGCAATAGGTGCCAGAGAAAGTCCATTAAATAACACAAGAACCTGTATGTATTCAGAGCTAATAATCTACCTTATCAAAGAAGAAAATATGTCAGATGTAATACAGTGTGACAGAGAAAGAGTTTTGCAATAATAGTAAGTCTTCAAGAAAAGACACATCTTTTCTTATAAGAATTATATAAGTACCTTATAAAATCAGGTGCATTGTTATGATCATCTAATCTCACTTCTCATATACCAAATACCATCAAAACAGACCTGGTCATCAAGTCCACGACTTCCCAACAGGCAGTGTAGCTACCTGAGAGACTTCAGGCTATATTAAAAAACATCAGGAACAAAATTCCTTAGAATTAGTATTATTTACACTTGTTCTCCTGTTTCTGATTAGCTATGGCATCCTACTATGCTTTTTTTAAATGGATCTAAGAAAATTTTGCATCTGAGTTCTCCTCTTTGTACAAGTACTTCTTGACCTTGGCACAGATAAAATCAAATTCATCTAAGCTCTTCTTGAGAGCAGGCTTTCTCAGACTGATACTGTTCTTACAGCTTTTTCCTAATTCTGTCCAAGATCTCAACTTCCCTTTGAAGTGTTTCAGTGTTTTTTGGGTTTCATTTATGCCAGAAAGGGAGGAATGACACCTTCTTATATCTCTACGAGATTTTCCCAGCTTTGTAATCAACAGGCCATGAGCATTTTTAACAGCTGTAGCATCCTAAGAATTCATTATGAAAAGAGAAAGCAGCATTTTTACAGAAGGCTGTATAGGAAGACACAAGATCAAGAGTAGGAGGAACTGGCGTGTGTTGCATTTTCTGATACGGTGTGCTAATGTCCTCATTTTCCCCATTTTGTAGCCTTCCTTTTCAAACCCTACAATTTGGAGAAGTGTCCTAAGTGCATGCAATTTGGAAAATGGCAGGAGCTTTTCTAATGCAAGGCTGTAACTCATGATCAAGAGGGGTTTGTTTTCTCCCTGATGGTCACATACCTTTTTCATCAGGATTGCTTGGAACATTCCGTTTCCCACACTTTCTTGCAACTGCATCACATTTAATGCTTCCACCAGTAATTTTCTTTCCCTTCTACTGGTGCATAATTTCATCCAAAGAAATAGTCTGTTTTTCTGAAATATTTCTCACATCAAGATACTTTTTAATGATACCAGCAACTTCCTGAGACATTTTCTCCTTTTTTACTTTTCTGTTCTTCTTTTCTGCAATCGATAGTATCTCTTTTAATATGTTGTTTCTTTTCCTCAGAGTGTTACCCTCTCTTTACTTTAGCTGTTCTTTGCTTTTTTCTTTAAACACTTATGTTTTCAAATTAACTTTGATCTCTGTGTGTGGGTTGGCCTGGATAATACTGCTTTTTATCTCTGTTGTATGTCTGCACCTTTTTCTCCATTAATCTTCCAAACCTATAAATTATTGCGGAACATGCTTCTATTTTCCCCTCACTGCTTCCGCCACAGAGAATTCACACTGACTTTTGGCTTATTACTTTAAGTTATCCTAGACTTTTATCATGCTCAGCTTCTTGAGAATGGTTGTTAATATCTTAGTGTTATATTTTGAACTCAGAGAAATACCTGTAACTTCAAGTATCTTCAGTGGAAATCTGTAGGCATCTTTCAGAGATGTGTTTGACTTTCCGTCCACAAACTAAGTTAAAATATGTTCCAGTGCATGGAATATGTTCTCTCCACTGTCATATTTATATATATATATA